>BRYF01000027.1:8661086-8666086 GCA_030159135.1 Actinidia polygama | reverse complement strand
TTCATCCTCTTCACTCTTTCTTTTATTTTTATTGTGCATGTTTGGCTTAGCTTATAAGCATCAATTTTTTTAATTTTTTTATTTTAAAAGTTGTGTCAAGATATTTGACACAGTTTATGTTTCTATTTATGGGCCCAAAACAACTTACAAAAGCTAAAAAATATTTGATTCTTGAAGTTTCATTTTGAACTTTTCAATTTATGTTTCTAAATAAGCAATTATAATATAATTTTTGTACCGTCTTTGTTAATTTAACTACTTCTTTTTTTTCTTTAGTCTTTCCTTGAAAAATGCTACGTTTATAACCTTTTTTGTACAATATTTGTACAACAAATGCAAAACGACATCGTCTTGCATTTATTGTACAAAAAAAATTGTGAACTATCATTTTCCGTCTTTCCTCTAACACCAAATACTAAAAATTATTTAAGTTCCTTATCATTCCATTTTCTCCGGTAAAACCAAACAAGGAAAATTAACCTACTTTCTCTATAATCTTCCTCTCTCTCACTGTCTTCTTGTTTGGTCCAACCCATACTTTTAATTCAAGTCACGAGGTGAGAAGATGCTACTTTCCCGCTTCATGTTACTAAATTAATAAGTATTGCCTTTTAAGAATTTCCCATAACGTTAAATTGGTACCATGTTCCACTTCAGTCATTAATTTTGAGTCAAATCCAAGATAATCTTATTTTTAATAAATTTTTTTATCATTTGATCAAAATATTTTACTTTTTGATTTGTCTTTAGTGAATGAATCGGAAAAACATTTTTTTTCTTAAGAGACCGTAAAATCTGAATTAATCCAAATAAATTATTCTGTGGGTAATTAGGACTTAAGTAGTGTGTTTTTAGAGAGAATATATATATATTTTTTATTTTTTCAAATCCTCGACGAACCGGATAAATAAATAATATTAACTACAAAAATGAAAAAAGAAATCTACTAAAGAGAATATTTGTATAAGATGACATAGATCGGGACAGAGTCAGAATTTTTAATTTAGAGGTGACTATATGCACTAATAAATATTTGATTACGAGTGTTGTCCGTCCAATTTTACTCTAAAACATATCATTTCACTCTAAACACAGTTCAAAACACAAACAGTGCAATTTCACTCTAAAATTGTAAACGATTAATAAATAGATATTGGACAATAATCTAAACTCAAACAACAATCAGACCACAAATCAAAACATATATCTAGATAGGGAAAAAAAAGACAATCATATACGAATAAAAAACTGTGAACAAATCTTATACGAAATTCAAAATAAAAAAGCGCGAAACTATAAAATCATATACAAATCACCGAAACTTGCTAAAACTCAAGAAAATCATACCAGATCAGTCGAAAACTCCTACAATTATGGACGACAACTCATAACAAGATCCTTGTACCACTTCTCAAATCATTTTAGAACAACAAAAATTTAGAAATCGAACACAAACAGAACAACAATCAATATATAGTTATCTAACAAGGGCAAAATCGTCATTAAAAAAATTCAAATTAAAATAGAGGACCCTAGTCCGAAAATCTTTTAAGTTGATGGACTACCAAATTTCTTAAATTAATTGATGGACTGATTGTTAGTTCAGGTCCAACAAATATACTCTAGCCCAATTTTTTTAAAAAAAATAATGTAGTTTCCAAAATTATGAAAAAAAACTAAGAGATTATTAAGGGTGTAACTGATCTAGTTCATTTGGTGGAATTCATGGAACCGAACCGGTTTTCAGTTTAGAAAGTTTGTAAACCAAAATCGGACACCATTTTCAATCGGTTTGGGTTGAGTTTGGTTTAGTTTGGGCTTTTTGACTATTGGAGAGATATTTCGGGCCAACCCTTAGAAGTAGAAAATTAACAAAATCCATTTAAATAAAACTCAATTGTGCAGTCTTAAACAAAATTCATCAATAGAAAAATTCACCACAAATTATTGCCAAGTTTAATACGCGTACAAATTACCCCAATATATTACAAATTAACGAAGGTTGCAGAGAGAGAATATTACCTCGACCAGAGAGTGAGAGCATTAAGAGTCGTCGATGACTCAATCGTAGGCCGTAGAGAGAGACAAAGGTCGCATAGCATTTAAGATTTCAGTCTTTTATATCAGTACACGGTAATCGCCTAATGGATATACCACATAAACATTAAGAAAAAAACATCCCTCAACCGGTTTGGTTCATTTTGGACCGGACTTTTAAACCCCCAAACCCGAAATCAAACCGAATCAAATGTTGCAATCCTTAAACCATCAGTTCGGTCCGGTTCACGGTTTTCATTTTCACCCCCGGAGAACATCACAAAGAATTGAGTAAATTTCACCGACAACCCCTGAATTCTATTAAAACCACACTATCATTCCTTTTATTCTCTAAAACCACATTAAACTCTCTTATTTTCTTATTTTTTGTAACAGTTTAATCCAAATTATTTTTGAAGGCTCCGATAGAAGTTGAAGGTAGTTGAAAGGTGAGAGATAAATGTGGAAGGTGATGATTTCTCCCTTTGTTTTCTTCTCTTTCCTTTTTTTCTCTTGAAATTTTGATAATAAAACAAGAATATTTTAGTAACTCTACCTTTAAGTCAAATGGTTTTAACTGACAGGAGATGACAGTTTGATTACAATAAATAAAGGCAATGCAGTGTTATTTTAGATTAATATAGGAATTCTCAATGAGATTTACCCATAATTTTTTGCATTTCTCGCTATTGTTAACTAAAACGACATAGCTTTCTGATGCTTGTTGAATGGCTCAATATGAGCCATTTATTTGCTTAATTAATGAGCTATTAAGATTCAACTAAGCGGAATGGACTAAACCTCCCTAATTCGAAAAAATCAGCGTCCCTGTTTGCTTTGCATATCTTATGGAACGATTTGATTTTAATTGTACGAGACAAAAATGACAAAGACCTTTCTGGTCTCAATTGTGACCTTATCATACCACTAAAGAATTAAGAATTTGTAGCAAAGATGCTAAAAATTAATAATTTATAAGGTTTGAGATAAACTAGTGTTTAATTTTTTAGACGGTTATTTTTTATTTTTAGTGATTTTTATTTCTATTTTTTAAACTTTTTTGGGTTGTCTTGTGTAAAAGAATCGGAAAAGTATTTTTTTTTACAACAAAAAGTCCCGAACTGATCTAGTATTTGGATTATAGTATTTTTTTTGTAATTTTTTAAAACTTTCCCATTAGTTATTTTAGGATTTTTTTTATAATTTTTTTGATCATTTTACTTTATTTTTCTAATTGATCTCGATTAAAGGAATCAGAAAAGTAAATTTTCTTAACTCAAAAAAAAAAGAAATACAAACTGATTAAAAATTTGGATTTTAGAGGGGCTTTTTTTGTAATTTTTTCTTTTCATTTTTGATTCCTTTGATCAAAATGAACATAAAAAAGTAAAAAAAAAATGACCAAAAGATAAAAAATTCACAAAGAATAAAAATAATCCAAAAGATAATGTCCAATTTGTGAATGTCGTAGTGAAAGGGAAAAAATCTAAAAAAAATAACGATTTTACTAACCACCTCCCACAGAACGATAATGTCCAATTTGTGAATGTCATAGTGAAAGGGAAAAAATAAAATAAAAATTTGAATAAAAAAAATGGAGATTAAGGCCCTGTTTGGGCTAAGTTCATTTTTTGATAAAATAATTTAGTTTTGTTATGGTTGTTTGGGTTAAGTTTTTTAGTTGGGTGGTTGGGATTTATTTTTTTTAAGCAAAATTTTTTATAAAAAAAAACTTCATATTTTTTTAACTAACCCAAACAACATGATTATTTTTATTTTGGTTTCACTTTCTACTTTTAATCCAATAATGAAAAAATATTATTTTTTTAAAGTTAGCCCAAACAGAGCCTAAAAGGTTTCACTGTGATTTTGGGTTTGTTTCAGGAATTAGGTGTGGTGTCAGCATACATTGCATTGAACATCAAAACACAAGTGTCTGAATGTTTTTGGGTGTAGTTTTGATTGTGAAAGAAACCATGCATAGTTGAGGTGGTTGGGGAAACAAAACCATGTTTCTACATTCAATTAAGTTTTTAACCCAACGGAAACTCTCTCTTCTTACAGGGTGGTTCCCAAAGTTTTTTTTTCTGTTGCCGAAGTTGTGGCAGAGTGTTTGTCGCACCTTCTGATTTCTGTTTTTTGTTTATGGACCAAAAAAATTTTAAAAAACGCTAAAAGAAGTTGATTTTTGAAAAGTTTTATTAGGATACTTTTCTATTTCTGCTACAACAAACACTCGCGTGATTGGGAGGGTATTTATTATAGCTGAACTTTGTTAATTAGTTGAAAGGTTTATCGTACATAAACTTAAGGCCCAGTTTGACCTACTCGTTTTTAATATTTTTTAGTATCTTCGAGTTTTTAATTTTTTTCGTTTTTAATAAAAAATTTAAATCGTTTAATTAAAAATTAAAAATTTTATGATTTCTCTTAATGAAAAGAGTCTAATTCCATCTAATTTAAAGGAAAAAAATCGCTAAAGACAAAAAAAATAATTTTACTCGACAAATTAGCTAAATTTTTTGTCTTTAGTGGATTTTTTCTAAATTTGAACAACAAAAAACAACGTAATTGTTACATTTTCTCGAAAAGAACTCTTTTTTTTTTGTTTTTATTAAGCAAAATTAACTCGTATGTTTTATCATTCCTATACATTTTTCTGCACAATGCAATGACTTATTTGTAATTTTAAATAGACAAGACATAAAAATAAAATATTTTTTTAAAAAAAGAGTGCAAAAATCAATTACAAAAAGAAACCCGCAGCTTTTTCTATCTTTCCCCAACTTTTTTTTCCTTTTCTTGTGAGGAAGGAGATCCAAATTTCTTTCCACAAGGGTTTGGTCAGGATTGTTTGGGAGCAGCTATAAGTCTACCCCTCGTCAAGCCTTATTTAATTGTGGCTTTAAAAAAAATCCACGAAATTAAATTTTGTTCCCATCTTACCCCTTGAAGTATCAGGT
>BRYF01000027.1:8588586-8593586 GCA_030159135.1 Actinidia polygama | reverse complement strand
TTGATACAAGTAAAGGGTGTAAAGTGAACTGTAGTAAAGGATAAGGGTGCAAAGGATAATTTATCCCAACTGTAACTGTTTTATTTAAGCTAACCAATCACAGATTCACAAACAAATTCAAAAACCCTAAACACAACCATCAAGCGCTTCTCTCTCCCTATCTCTCGGCTCCTCCCAATTCTCTCTCCACAATGAATGCCGTAACCACCCACTACCAATTCCTCCGCGGCGGCGGAGGAAACCCTCCCCCGCCTCCCCAAACACACCACTCGCTCCGCCAGCAAATCTGACCATCATCTTTGAGGGAAACTACTACCTCATCGAAGAGCTCACTCCGGCGAGCTTCCACGGCGTCGACATTGCGATATTCAGCGCTGGAGGCTCTATGAGAAAGTGGTTCGGGCCGATCGCGGTGCACTCCGGATCCATCGTTGTGGATAACAGCTCTGCTGGATAACAGGTACAACGTACGAACTAGGGTACATTCTTAAAAAAATAAGCTACTAAATTATAGGTAAAGTTAGATAACCAAATGCAAAAAATATTAATTACTTACTTAGCTAATTAAGAATTTAAGCTAAAAAATTCAGTTAGACGAGAAAATAAACACGAACTAGAGTTAGTGTTAGTGCCCTAAAGATTTTTTTTTGAATTGAATAAATTTTTTTACAATTTCGGCGAAAAAGTATAAAATTTTAATCAAATGGCGAAAAAAACTCACTGAATACAAAAATTAAGAAAAGAAAAAAACTATTAACCCAAACTGGACCTAAAATATGAGATCTAGGTTTTGAGGATTGGGCTTGTTGATTTTGGGACTGTTGATATAGAGGTTGATTTGGGGTTTGGACTTGTTGATTTAAATATTATTTGGGGTTGGAAATAATTGTTTTGAAGGTTGATTTGGGGTTGGGAATTGTGGTTTTGTAAATTGATTTGGGCTTGTTACTTTGTTAGCATTTATACACACATATATAACAGATGGAGATGGGGTTGTGGTAATGGTGATGGTGTGGTGATGGATATGTGAGTGATGGTGGCGGATCCCTGAGAGATGGTGGCAGTGGATCTGTGAGTGATAGTGTGGGTGGTGGTGGTGGTGGGAAGAACAAGGATGATGGAACAAGAAGACGATAATATGGTATTTGAGTGTTTATTAGAGGGCATTGAAGTAATTTTGTATTTTCTGTTTGCTAAGTTACGTAGACAAATTCTAACAAGAAAGGTTAATGTAATTTTTCAAATGTCATAGAGGTAAATGTATTGAAAGCAAATCTCATAAGAGATTCTTATATTCTCTCTAATAACTAGAGAGATTTAACCCAAAAATATGTGAGAAGAGATGTGGCTCCACGTTAATGGGTCGTCTCACGATGGAATCCACAACTCTTCTTGTATATTTTGGACTGAATCTCTTATAGGAGAGAAGCCACCTCAAGATTTAAACCTAATTGTGTTAGTGATTTGTGGGTCCTAGCTACAAGTGTAACGGTAAAGTTTCACTTAACATTCCCGCACTTTTATCTATTTTTTTTTTACTTTTTATTCTATACTTTTACGAGTAATAATTTATAAACAAAATATTTATACAAAATTTACAAACAAAATGATGTAGTCGTTTGTGAACCTTTTATTTTAACACAAAACACACTCTATTGTGGTTATAATATTAAAATTGTTATTACCACATCGTGTTAACACAATTTCTGTTAAATTAATATTTTTTTACTTTTAATTGTGTTAGTCAATCTCTTATGATTCTCGTCAAGTGTTAATGACTTTTTTATCCACTTGTTGATGGATTAAGTGTCACGCGGCCTTTCGTTTTAGATCAAGTTCTCTATTTAAATCACTTAATTGAACTTTGGATGGATAGAAGGTTCTATTTGACCAAAAGTGTGAGGAGTTGGCAAACATAATTACAAGTAGCGGGTACAAAATGAAATTCTTGAACAGTACGAATGTGCAAAGTATAATTTATCCTGATTGTTTTATTTAGGACAAATTTCACTTTGCCCCCTGTGATATGGGCTATGTACAACTTGCCCTCTCATGTTTATTTATTATCACATATTATCACATAACCCCCTTTAGTTTGTGGACTACTCTGCACTCTAATACTTGTTAGAAAATATAAATTGACATTCTCTCTAATGAACAAAACCCACATACCTAAACATACATACATACATAAACCCAAATACAATCACTCTCCCACAAAGCATGAGTACTTAAAAAACTATGGTGAATTAGTATCAGATACTAGTATTTGTATGGTACTTTTTTTAAATATGTACCGGATACTCTAATATACATACTATTTTTTTTTCTTATTTTTTTGTTACCTTAGAAGTACACAATATATATCCTAACTGCACCTTAGTCGGAATAGTTCTATTTCTATATAAAAATTAAGTTTGTTTGACGAGATTATTTTTCTCTAACATGCTTATAATATTTAATTTTTAGTGTGTAAGTTTTTTAAGAGAATAGCATTAAACTCTAGTCTGTGCTTTTTTTTTTTTATTAAACTATGATTTATAGTTTAGATTCTTAATTAATTGAATATCAATTAATTTTTATATTTGATTATCTAATTATTACATATAATTTATAAATAAAAATTACATAAATATATTTGTAGGGACGTACCCTAATCATATCCTTACGCTTCTTTTTTAATTTTTGTCGTATCAACATACCAAGTACTAATACTTGTATCCGTACTTTATAGCCATTTGAGGAGTGAGAGTTTGGGGAAGGGGAAGAAATGAGGGGTGGAGAAATAGTAAAAATTTTGATTTATTTTTAAAAAAGTGGTGTAAGGTTGAAAATTTAAATATTTTATGAAGGTATTTTCATCTTAAAAATATAATTCACTCTCCATTTGCACAAGTGAGACACACTCCCATTGAAAAACAAATATGTGCACTTTATTTCACAAACTACATGCGTTATGCGGTGATAAACAAATACTATGGCTCATCCGCATGCAAGCCTAAACCACAGGGGGGCAAAACGGGCAAAACAAAAACTCAAAAAAATAATGATTTGCACACACCCAAAAGTTGGTGTGTACAAGATACATCTATTTTGCTCTCTCACAAATAAGTAGGACCCGTTGTAATGAGAATTTTTAAAAAAACGTATAAACCCTAATTAGGACGAATTTCACTTATTTTGTAAAAAAGTAAAAATGAGTGTATCTTTTGAGTGTGCACCACTGCTCAAATCAAAACCCATCACACACACATCAGAATCGCCCTTCTCTCTCCCCCACCATCACCAAACCCGGCCCTCTCTCCAAGATGGAGGCCCACATTACCCACAGCGTGTACCGCCGAAGCGGCGGCGATCACATTCCACCACGCCGCCACGCCTCCCGCCCCCACTTCTACCCCTCCGTAGCCGTCATCAAGTCTCCCTCCGCCACCATCCCAAACCAATCCTTCCGCAATGGCGGCTCAACCCTCCCCCGCCCCCTAAAATCCTCCACCGCCCGCAACCCCTCCTTCTCCGTCCGCTTGTCCCTCCGCGAGGACGTCCCCTCCCTCGCTACCGTGGGCGTTTCCAGCACTGTCGGCCAGGAATTCCTCTCCGACCCCTTCTTCCCCTCCCTCGAGATGCTCACTTCCCAGGTATTAACCGGAAACTTCACCTTCGAGGACAACGACGAAGAACTGACGCAGGAGAGCTTCAACGGCGTCCACATGGCCCTGTTCAGCGCCGGCGGCTCGATCAGCAAGAAGTTCGGGCCGATCTCGGTGGATTCCGAATCGATATTTGTGGATAACAGCTCGGCATTTCGGATGGACGAGAATGTGCCTCTTGTGATTCCAGAAATGAATCCCAACCCTATGGCTCTTAACAAACTTGTGTCGGGAAAGGGTGCGTTGATTGCGAACCCTAATTGCTCGACTATTATTTGCTTGATGGCAGCTTCGCCTCTTCATCGGCATGGCAAGGTATGAATAAACAAAAGCTTGCTCTGAATGAATTGCACTGTATTGTTTATAATGATATTGTTGGGGTTTTATTGAATCATGCTGTGTACTCAGTGTTATCCATTTGATTTCGTTGTATACTATCTTTAATTTGAACTATTACCTAATTAGTCAGGGAGTTACTAAGACTTCTATCTACTTGTCGTCCTTTTTGTATTCTTTTCAAATGCTACTAGGGTATGTGGAAATTGTCACTTTTATGGAAAACAAGGATAAAATTGTAAGAGATGCAGAGGAACTCCAAGAATAAATGACTTTTTGAAATTACGAAAATTCTGAATAAAGAAATTGTAGCAAATGCACATCTTTCTTCAAATTTGTATATAATATATAATATATGATATGTAATATGTATGTATGTATTGATTAAGGGAAACTGTATTCTTACGGAAAAATTATGCCGAAAACGTCACAAGAATGATGTGGAAATGGCATTGTTGTAAAAAAATGCCATTTTCATGGGTGTTGTGTTTAAAGTGAAGTGTGGAAATGAGCCACATTATTCTGTATGAAAAACTTGTATAAATTTTCTGTTTGTATATCATTACTCATTGATTAATATCATTTTTTTACATTTTTCCCAAATCTTACTATACTCGACTCGATTCGGTTCACGATTTGCAAAGTTATGACACTTGATTTAGCAACTGTTATCATAATCTTCAAAATTCCAATAAAAATTAAATAAACTTTGTATGAGTTCTAACTTCAAGTGAATCCGTCCACTTTCTTTCTAAAAGGCTTTGCAAGAGCGCGCACACATATATTACCCTTGCAAACGACAATAACCCCTCTAAACCTACATTTAGAGAGGAAAAAGATTTCAAATTATGAAAAATCGGTATTTAGATTTTCGAACACTTAAACAGAACAAGAACCTGTCCAGAAGGAGGTCACCTAAAAGCCACTTTTCACGTCATTGACGACATCAATGGAATAGGAGTTGCGATCTCCAAGGTTGCATCTTCTGTCGTCATTCCTTTTTTTCTGCTGCAC
>BRYF01000027.1:8493586-8501086 GCA_030159135.1 Actinidia polygama | reverse complement strand
TATCCGTCTGTTTCTATTTCATTAGAGTTAACTGAACCAAGTAATTCTTGCCAAAAAAAATATGAAATGACGTCTTCAATGTTATTGCTTTAATCGATACAATTATGACTTATTTTTATAACTTATTTTTAAGCAAAGCTCTGAAAAGTAACTTGAACATTTAACTTAAAAAAATCTTAATTGCATCGAATTTAACTTGAAAATGAGTCATAATTACATCGATTAAAACTTTTAAAAGTTGATAACTTTGAAAAGATTTTATTTCTCAAATATTTTTGCAAGAGTTAATTGATTATGTTAATTCTAATGACACAGAGACTCACATGGGATTTTAATTGTGAAAATATCAAGATTTTAGGTTTTAATTTGTTACAATTGAAATTATAGTGATTAATATTTACTAAGGTCAAATCCTGATTTTTTTTTCCTTTTCCATTATTTTTTAAGTATATTTAAATTAGGAGCACTTAAAAAATAAGATATTTTTATTAAATGTTTATTAAATTTTTTATTGATAAAATTATTTTATTTTCTATATATATTTTGATTATAAATACTTAAAAATTAAACTATTTAGTTCAATTTCTTTAAAAAAATTAGTTATTGATAAAAAAAATTAAAATGACATAGTTTATAAATAAATTGTGTTTTGAGAAAAAAAGATAATGTTTATTTTATTTTAATAGGTGTATGAGAAAAGCAATTTAAAAGCTATAAATCTAAGGACAACCTTGTTATTTTTACATAAAAAATAACTTCAAGAAATTTTGATAATAATTTTAAAAATAAAAAAGGTCAATGCTATTTTAAAAATTATAATTTATTAAAAATCTTAAAAGAGATTAGTGAAATTTACCCATAACAATTATATCGACCTAACGCTATCCAATTCTAACCACCTAACCTTATAACAACACAATTTTGTCGTTCTAACATGTATTTGTATTACACGACAGTACAAACTCTTCCACATAGATTTTAAATCTAATACAACTTCAAAAGTGAATGTTGAAATCTATATAGAAACTATTGTATCATATTTAATAATGTTAATTAAATGATAATATCAATTGTCAAATCTCTACATTTGAAAAGCCAGCACAAAGAATGATTAAGATTCATTATGCCTAACAATGTGAATCAGTAACTGGTTTTGAGAAATAAGTTGTGTTTGGACCGAGAACTTGATAAGAAAAAAAAATGAAAATATCCAAGATAGACGATCTAATAATCCAATAGTTCCAAACTATTGAATCGTCTAACTTTTTCACTATCATTTCATTTTCCGTCAAAAAATCATTGATCTAAACATATCCTAAGAGTTAAACCCCTAGGGATTGGCATGGTCTAGGTCAGGATCTCTGGTGATCTCAATTTTGAAACCTCTTAAGTGCTATCAATTCTTGAGTTGACTCAACTTATATGAAACTTTGTCTCAGTTTTAATCAGGCTTCCTACTAGTAACAGTGAAATTGATCCTCTAGATTAGTCGGTCCTTGACCAGGATACCCAGTTATCAAAAAGAGAAATACCTCCGTTTGGATACGTCGATTTTAAATACATAGATTTTAAATCAATGGATTTCAAACCCTCCATTTGAATGTATTTTTTTTATTTACATGAGTTTTAATTAAAACCTATTTTGGTGAGAGAGAGATGAGGGGAGAAAGAGGAGAGAGGGAGAAAGAGGAGAGGAGAGGAGAGGAGAGGGGAGGAGCGAGAGAGGAGAAATGAGAGAAAAGACGGGGGCGAAGTGTCGAAAACAAAGTTGAGATGAGTGAGATTGAGGGATTTATCAAATAACACCTATTTTAGAATTATTTAAATTTTTTTTAGTTTGCTCTTAAAATTGAAGGATGGATTTTTCTTAATTTCAACTCATTTGGTCTATTTATCATCCAAACATACTCGACATATTTGAGGTAAGAATTTGAAATTCACGTTTCCAGACAGACCCTGTATTTGAATCAAGAATTAAGTGAGTAAAAAAATAAAAAATAAAAAATTAGACAAATTAAAAAAATTATGTGGACTTTGAGCTTCATTTCTATTCTTTTTATTAGAGAATCAATGAAACGTTATGCAAAAATTACCACATGAATAGGAAAGTTCATAAAATCGTAGAACAATGTTTTAAGAGCACCGGATAATCTCTAGCAGTTCCTCCAATAAAACAGATGTACGGACTTATCCTCCACGTCGTCGATATGGGCCCACCATGCATGTGGGGTTAACACAAGTGGGATCCCTAAAAAAAAGACACTAGAAATCAAATCCCCAAAATAATTCTTTTATCTTTGGATAAGCCTCAAACATCAAATCCCAAAAGAGAGGATTTTATTATTGGCCCCTGTAATTTGACAAAAGTTTCACTTTGGTCTCTGTAGTTCTAATTTAAACAAGAGATTCACGTTGGTCTGTATAATTCTAATTTGAACAAATGTCCTGTTAACCATCGCCTAATGGGTATTATTCTCGCATATTGATACACTTTTTTAACATCGTTGTTGCTACTAATAAGAAACAATCTTTATATTTTTTTCTATCTTGAAATTTGTGTCACAATGATTGGTTTCGCGTTTATGCTTTGGACAAAATATAACTTAAAAGTGTACAACAAAAATAATTTTTAAAGATCCATTTTAAATTTTAGCGATATTTAACTTCTGCTTTTGAAGACTCAATTTTAACGTATAATTTCAATTATAACAAATACCATATTTATATATTTTCAATACACTTTCTCAATGCACATGTTGCCAATTAACATCACACCTTGGAAGTGCTTAGCATTTTACTTTGAATAATTAGAAACATAATTTTTTAATATAGTCTCGATGTAGGCCTCCCGTCATTTTACCTATTAACAATGTGGACGAAGAGCAAGCACATCAAACTCGCATAATTATTTTTAGCTATTAAAGTTGAATTCTAGTTAAACTACAAGAACCAATGGTTGTAAAACTATCATCTAAAAAGTGTACATATAAATCGTGCTTGTTTTCATCTAAATTCTTAACGGGTATTGACGGAACTATATTGGAATCAGATTAAAACTGCAAGAATCAAAGTAAAACTCCCAATCAAACTAAGGATCTATGGTGTAATTCACCCATCCAAAAATGAATTAGCCACGTGTACCGTTAAGGTAGGGACACGTGTTACACGAGTTCTTATCAGAAGTTTAGGCAAAATGGCATTGGGAACTGCGAAAAAGGACAAGGAAACGGCCGGTTACTTCACACTATTCAGTGAGAATTTGAGAAAAGAGATAAGCATGGAAGAGAGATGGTATTGTGTAGCGGCAATACATCACGGGCCATTCTGGGGTTTACGTGGCACTACCCTGGCCGTTGATGTGGGGTCCCGCTTAATGAGTTGACATTTAAAGTTGATATGCCTTTGAGATTCACACTAGGCTTTAAAAACAAATTACACCTTGCACCCCTTTATTTCCATTGCAATCTCAAAAAAATTAAACGTGTTAAGTTTGTTACCATTTTTGGAAGTGAAAACAAGGTATGTATTTCTAAACTTTTTTCATCTAAAGTTTAAAAAAAAAAATTGAAAAAATTATAAACAAAACACAACTGCCTTTTTTTTATTTAATTTATGAAAAAATCTAAGCCTAAAATGTATCTCAAATTAAAGTGCTATCTCCTCATAATTATTTTTTAAAAATTTTTATTGTCCAGTGTTTTTTACTGATCTTTTTTTTTTTCAATTATACTTCTTTTTCTGTCTGTATTAAGATGAATTTACTCAGATGTTCACTTTTATCCAAACATTTTTACTACAGAAAATTATTTGGGTAAAATTCTCCTTAACAATAACAAAAACGAAGTTCAATTAATTTTGGCCAGTGAAATGTGGAAATTATTTCTCAATAAATATTAAAATTTTTCATCAACTTCCTATATTCAAAAACTAATGCTAGAAATAATAATTTATTAATATTAATTATTATTTTTGCAATCTCATCGGATTTATATTAATCATTGGACTGGTCGAGCCCAATCCCATTCCATTACGACTTCCTACTAAAATATCTCCCAGTAGGGTCCACATATATATATATATATTATATATATATATAATCCCATTTTGTCGGTAAAAATGCAAATGCCAAGTATAGTGCAGCACCCAATATAATGTGGCTCGTGTAGATGGCACACTAGAGGGGTCCACAAATAGAAATGAAGTGTCCTAGAAAACCAATATTATCATGCCTGCTCATACTTATCCAAAGATTGATTAAAATAGGGAAGCTTTAATCATGAGCCAACTCTCTCTCTCTCTCTCTCTCTCTCTCTCTCTTATCCTAAGATTGATTAAAATAGGAAAGCTTTAATCATAAGCCATCTCTCTCTCTCTCTCTCGAGTCTTGAAATGAGATGCCATTCCATGTCTATTAGTAGGAAACAACAATATATTGGACTTTAGGACCAGGACGAGGTTCAAAAAGATAAGGTTTTGATTCTAATTGTTGTTTTAGAGCAATGAAAGTTGTTCAGGACCATCGAATTAGTGGATGAATTTTACAGTCAATTTCTTTAATTGCACTATTTTCCTGTCGTTATCACATATAATTTATTTAAATATTTTTTTAATTTAGTAAAAATATTTGAGTAAAGAGGATATTTGAGTAAATTCACCTTAATAAAATAAAAAAAAATAATTAAAGAAAAAGAGAGTGTAAACATCATTAGCCAAGAAAAAACTATTGAAAAATAATTTTCACATTTCTTTTGTTCAACAAAATACTCGATTTTTGTTTTTATTATGCAACGTCACCGAAATGTCTTCCCATTGAGTAATAACACAGTTTGTAAAAAAAAAAATTATTTGATAAATATAAAAAAATTTATATTAAATATTAACAATTTGGTTTGCAGTTTTTAAACTATGGTAACAGTTTTAAACCGAATTGAACAATAGACATTTTTAATTTTATATATATATATACTAGTTTGAGTATTTTTTTTACCTAACTTAAAAAAAAATTATTTGGTAAATAAATTAGTCAACATGAGTTACAAGTATCAATACATATGCTTTATGCTACTTAGTACTCACTACTCAAACATTAAGAAACTTTATAAATTATAAAAAGTATTGTTTTCTATATTTATACATATATATTAGATAATAAATATTAAATAGATAGATTTTATAACAGATTAACTCATTTTTATTTTTCAAGTAAAATGATAGCTTGATTTTGGTGTAACGTATTATTCTCTTAGGTATATGTATAAGAGATACGATTGATAAAAAAAATAGCTTTTGAACTGTGAAATCCAATCGGACTAAAACCATAATGTGGTTTGGTCCATTTGGTTTCACTGGTCCGGTGATTCAATTTTGACTCTGTTTGGTATCAGCTTTTTGTAAGCTTATAAGCAAAAAAAAACCAAAAAAAATAGTTTTTTTGTTTTTATTTTTTATTTTTTGTTTATTTTTAGCTAGAGTAAAGTTAGAAAAGCAAAAAAGTCAAAAAAAATTGACCTTTTTAATAACAAACTTAAAAAAAGTTATTTGAATCTATCTTCAACAGTTGGAAACAATTTGGTTTAATTTTCTCTAAAATTGCACCAAAAGTATGACAATAGTTACTAATACTAGGCCATGTAAGTTTGGCACAGCCAGTCCCTGGGCTAAGGCCCACCAGGTCATGGCTTAGGCCACAAAAAAATATTCAAATTTTAGGGCACCCTTAGGTTTGGTCGGGTAGTACATGATATGACCCCAAAAAGGTCTAAACTGAAAAAATTATACTTTTGGACATATTTTATAACTGGGCTGCAAATAATAGGAACGAGCCGAAAACTACATATTGCTGATTGAAAAAGTTTTGGTAGATGACATAGAAGAGGAGCGTTCAAGTGATACTTTTTTTTTGTGACAATTTTAGTGATAAATTTTTTTGTGAATTACTTTTCTTAATGCTTTTAATATTTTAATTTGATTTTTACATATTTAAATTTTAATTATTAAAATATAAAAGGTCATGTTTTAAAAGTTGGCACAAGGCCTCTAAAAACTCAGGAACAACCCTGATTTGGCATAATGCCCATGACTTGGACCGACCAGAGTAGAGCCACAGTCCCGCCCATTTTACATGCTAGTTAATAAGCTACTTAACCCCACCCCCCACCCCCGACGCCACACGCCACACCCACCCCCCACCCCGTTTGGGGCAAGTATTTCTGAGTTTTTTATCTGTTTAGATTTTTGAATTTCTTGTCTGTAGTGATTTTTTTATCATTTAATCAAAGTTTTATATTTTTTTAATCTCTTATGACGAGAGAATGCCACCCCAAAATATATTATTATTATCTAATTAGTAAAAAAATTCATTAAAGACAAAAATAAATTATTTTTATCCAAAAATATCTAAAAATATATATATTTTTATTTTTTTTATAAATTAGATAAAAAGAATTATATTTTTGAACTCCTCTTGTCAAGAGTACCCGAAAAAGTATAAGTTTTTCATGGAACAGTGAAAAAAAAAATCACTAAAAACGAAAAAAACTCGAAAATCATAGCAGCTAAAAACTCAAAACAAAGCGTTGCCCCAATCATGAAAAAATACCCAATAAAGAAATAAATAAACTTAAGAAATGTTACAACATACAAGCTCCGTTTTGGTAGTGCTTAAAAGCCAAATTTTTTTTAAGCTTGCTATCAAAAAGATTATTTTTTTTTAATTTTTTTGTTTTTCTAACTTTACTTTACCTAAAACTAAGCAAATGAGCAAAAAAGCAAAAAAATCAACTCTAATTGATTTTTTTGCTTATTTTAAACAAAAAACTAGCAGAAAAGCTAAAAAAACAGGTGCCAAACAGAGCCACAAGGTGGAATTGGTATTCTATAGTGTATTTTTAGAATTTTTCCGTACAAGAGAAATATATTAAAATGATTTTAATAAAAATAATATGTACTTGAGAACAGTCAAAAAGCCATTAGGAAATATGTGAGCGACTCTTGGGGTGAAAGAAGAGCTAAAAGCCATCATTAATGGACCTAATCCCACAAAAAGTCACAAATGACTCATCCACCAACCAAATGGATGGTTTTCATGCCCACCAATAAGGACCTGTTTGGATTAGTTTTTTTTGATAATTTGAGATGAGATTACTTTGGAGTAAGTTTGTCAGAGTTTATTTGATTTAATTGACTTTTTATTTTTTCTCACTTTACTTTTTTAATTTAAAAGTAAAAAAAAAACTACACCTTACTATTACTTAAATTTTATTTTGCGTCCTTCACTTTTAACTGTGTGAAGCAATTTATTTTGCTTTGGAAAATAATTTTTACACTCATTTTTTATCAAATACATTTTATTTTTCGTCCTTATTATGTAGTGTATTTGGTAAAAAAAAGAGTGAAAAATAAATTATCAAATGCACTCCATAATAAGGACAAAAAATAGAGTGCATTTGATAAAAAAAGGAGTGCAGAAATTATTTTCCTTTGCTTTATGTCAAGTACTAA
>BRYF01000027.1:8453586-8456086 GCA_030159135.1 Actinidia polygama | reverse complement strand
ATATAACATTAATTAATTATTTAAAAAAAATAGTTTTTATCTTATTTCAGTTTACATGTATTTTAAAATAATATTTTGGTCTTAGATTTATGGATAAATTTGTAAAAAAGAAAGAAAGAAAAGAGTTTATAAAAGATTTATGTTTTCATATTTTTTTTATCATTTCCTTTGATTTTCTTTCTAACCGCAAACTTCTCTACAAATTCAAGTTTCAAACACAAGCTAAAATTAAAAACAATAAGATGTTTATAAGCTTCATTTTTTTCCCCATCATTTTTGATTTCATATGCGGACAATTCAAACTTTAAAACAATTTAAAATGAGTTCCGGTGAATTTTGCACAAAAAAAAATTATAAATTAATTTTCAAAATAAAAATAATTATCATTTTCATGTCTTTTGTGTTTTTTAACAAATATGATATCAAGAATTTAAAAAATACTTCTATTATTTTAAAAATTAGCTCATTTGCACAAAATTTCAACAACAACAAAAAGTTATGAAAACAGTCAACAAAACAAATATCTAAAAAACAGACGACAAAACTCATTTGGAAAATAACAACCAAATATAGAGGGGTGTTAGTTGTAGCTAAACTTAGGTTAAAATTGGTTATACAAAAGTAAAAAGTAAAAAACACCAAAATAAAGCTTAATTTTCAAAATAAGTTTATGCTACGTTTTAATTTTTTTTAGCTCATTAACAATAAATAGAATATGCGGCAAATACTTCGACACAACTTTTAAGACATACAACAGTAGAAGAAGCTACTACTGTTACGCTAACAAACCCCCCAAGCCATATAAGTTTGAACTAATCCCACACAAGTTTATCCAGTGTAACATAAAGGAAGAGTTTGCTCGTGAAGAAGAGTGAAGCAATCTATATTATAAATCATAACTCATTTTAAATCTCAAATCTATCTCTCGTTATCTACGGTTGAAATTTCATTTGAGTTAATCTAACGACTGAGATTTCACTTGAGATTATTTTCTTCCCTCCCCAAAATATCACTTCCTTCTTTTCAAATATGTGGGACCCACATATATTCTTATTTAATGGACAAAAAAAATATCTAAAGCTGGACGTATGTTTTACCTATTAGATCATTTTTTAGTGGGACACACACACACAAAATAAAAAATCTCTTTCTTTCCCCCTCATATCTTCCAAACTTAACAAAACTTTTTCAAAATTATTATAGTTTCAAATTTTTCTCCCTTTTGTAGCAATGTATCTTTTATCTGACGTTTATATCTTATCTATTTTTTAAGTTATAAAACTCTAACTAGTACTCCTAAAAGGTATTTTTTTTGTTTTTTACATAGTGCCGGATAATTACTAGTTAAATTATAAAAGACAAGTGAAAAGCAAAGATTCTTGGTTTGACATTACTATGGGAGTGCTTGTTTGGGTCCACAATGGTTTGTTTAAAGAGTGGGAATGGATTCTTTTTTATAAAAGAAAAGAAAAAGAGTGGGGATGGACCTTCAAGCATGAAGATAAGACAACTTTCTTTCTGTTGGCTTTTTGTTAGCTTATTAACACCTAGGGATGCAACTCGGACAGGTTAGGGGTCTGTCCAAACCCATTTAAGCTTGGTGACGGGTTAGATGTATTTCTGTCCAAACCTTGCTTCATCTATTTAACTTGAGTTGGTTAGGACAGATCGGAAAAATCTAGATAAAAGTCTTTTAAAAATTTATTTCAATATAATTGTTATTTAGACGATTAATATGTATCTATAAATTTTTAAATAAGCAATTAGTATTCATAATGATACTCGGCTCATATTGATAGAAATTGTGAAAAAAGAACTCATAATAACACTATGGTGACTCACAAATTATATTCATAACTCAAATTTAGTCAAACTGTAAAAATTAATCAAAAAATATTATAATGATGTGCACATTTATTATTTATCAGATATATAATCACACATCTAGCACAATAAAATTTGGCCTTTGAGATATTCGGTACCTTTACCCAAGCCCAACCCAATTTTAATTCGAAGTCTATAATTTTTTTTCGAGCGCAGTCTTGTGTTCCAATTTATTCGTCCTAACCTTTGCCATTCTTAATTTGTTGCTATCATTTTTAGAAGGTAAATGATAAATACTCTGAATGATTTGCCAATAATATGATCCGACTACCATGTCACAATTAAGATGACGGAATTACCCTTTTAATAATAAAAACCACATCCACTTCTCTTCGTCCTCTCTCTCTCTCTCTCTCTAACCCTTCTCTCTTTTTACTTAGAGAGAAGAACTCAAAAACTTTTCAATCTCAAATATTTCCGTCTCATGAACCCATATACGCATGCGCGCACACACATATAGATATAGATATCTATACATATATTACCTTCGATGGTCTTATAATTTGATTCAGATCTCAGTGTACAAAAATGTGAAAACATTGGTAACTAATAATTATTCGACCATAGGCAGCTGAAGCAGTTCGAGACGATGCCTAGAAGTAGGATCATGCGAAGG
>BRYF01000027.1:8393586-8398586 GCA_030159135.1 Actinidia polygama | reverse complement strand
ATCTATGAGAGAACATAGGTCCAGAGGTCACAACTTCATTCATATAGGACTAGTTCAAGTTGCAGTCAAACCTTTAACAATTAAAGGAAAAAATGCATCTATAATCTTAGGATTAAGAGATGCCAGATTTAAAGATTTTAAAACTAGTATTATGGGATTACTTGAAACAGGTTTAAATGACGGATCAGTACATTTTAACTGTTATCCTGATTTTACCTTGAGTCTCAGTGATCCACATATTACAAAAGCAGTCACTTTAAATATTAAAACTACAGGTGCCTTCACAGAAATGCTAGAAGGAAGTCACACAGTTGCACTTATATATAGAATATATTATAAGTGTATGAAAACCAATTTAAATGCGCAAGCATTAGTAAAAAGTCCTAGCGGTCAGACTTTATTAATTAATAGCAGTACTGATAATGCTAATATCAGGATACCCAAACCAGTCATATGGAAAGAAGTCACTCTCCCTGATAGTTGGTTGCTAAACAATGAAAACTATCAAAAGAACGTAGTAAATAATGAAGATGATTTAGAATTTATTCACCAAAATGAAGACGGTACAGTCAACATAAGCTTTAAAGATCTAAGAAGAAATACACCTTCTAGACATAGCTTTGATAATAAAAGTACTACTACCAGTTTAGGAAGTACATCTAGAAAACATAGTAAAACTCCCTCTAGACATTGCGTAGATGGAGAAAATATGTCAAACATTTATAAAAATGATACTGATTTTATTAACCCAATTAAGACTAAAACTAAGTTAAAAGGAGTTGAGTCTTCGCCACAAATAAGTAAAGCTAGATATAGCAGACACCCTCCATTTGGAAGCAAGGAGGAAGAGGAAGAAGTAGAATCCTCTAACGAGCCACCTTCACAAACAGATTTTGAAGTTAGTACTCCGGTAGACCCGCAGTTATTAACTATCAAAACTGAATTCAAATTCGACTTAGTAAAACTTTATGAAGAATTTAATTCGAAACATAATAAGTCAAAAAGGAAATTATATAGAGAAAACTATTCTGAAAGAAAAAGGAAAAAGATACTTTTTTCTTGGCAATCTTTCATGAATGAAATTAAAAGTGAAGTTAATTTCTTTGATTATTTAGAAAATTATTACAAAAAAGTAAATGTAATTACTAAAAGTAAATGAAAATTAGATGATAACAAAAGTTCAACATCTAGTCATCCCCCCTTAGAAACTATACACATAGAACATAAGGAGACAGTCATTAAAGCATCACCCTTTAAGATACCTAGTGATAATACCGAATTTAAGAAAGTCATAGAACAGAACAATTACACTAATCAATGCTTAAAAACTATTGGTAAACAATTAGATAAAATTGAAACCATAGTTGAAAGTCATCCTTTAGAAACATCTCCTAGCAAACCATTAGAATCACCCATAGTTAAACTACCTAGTAACAGGAGTAAACTTGGATTAAACACTAGTAAAGATTCTATTAAAAAGATAGAAGAAATCTTCTCTAAGCTTGAAGCTAAGAAGGAAGAAAGTTCTTCTATTCAAGTCATTAATGAACAAAACGAGATACAAACATCCTCGACTGAATCCCCTGATGATTCTACGGATGGAGAAATTGCTAAGATAGAGAATCAATTTCAAATTAATAAATTAAGATATAATAACAAACCCAACAATAATGTTGCAGTAACAAAAAATTGGTATACTCGTCCCAGTCCTCCTGATCTTCAATTTGAAGAAAGGAACTTGGATAACCAATTTTCGGTTGAAGCAAAAAAGTTATATGAATGAAATATTGATGGTCTGAGTGAGCATAATATTCTACAAAAATTACATCATATGTCAATGGTTGCTAATAGTTACCTTACAAATTACTTAGATTTTAGCCAGTCAGATATTGTTGATCTTTTAGCATCTGGTTTTACAGGAATGCTAAAGTCGTGGTGGGATAAGTATATCTCTGAGGAACTGCGAGAAAGCATTAAACATGCTGTCCAGTTAGATGAGAATAACTTCCCTATCTTTGATGAAAGTTTAGGATCAGGAATACCTGATGGAATTAACACATTGATATATACAATTATTAAACATTTTATTGGAACACCTAGTGATATTCACTCCAGGATCCATGATCAACTCAGTAACCTAAGTTGTCCAACACTTAGTGATTTTAGATGGTATAAAGATGTTTTTACCTCTAGAGTCATGATTAGAGACGATTGCACCGCTCCTTTTTGGAAGGAGAAATTTATTAATGGATTACCTAGTCTTTTTGCCCATAAGATTAGGGACGTCCTTAGTCAACCTACAGGTCAAATAGAATACGATAAGTTAACATACGGAGATATCATTAGCACTATTCAAAAGGAAGGATTAAGAATGTGCATTGATATGAAAATTAGTAAACAAGCTAAAAGTGATAAACACAAAGCTAAATACGAGTTAGGAAACTTCTGCGAACAGTATGGTCTTCCATCAGTCGCCCCAAGTAAGAGAAAAAACATTAAAACATTTAATCCTTATAAGTCACATAGAAAGCATAGGAATAAACATTACAGTAAAAATAACATAGTTTTTTATAAAAAACCTGAAAGTAAACCAACTAAAAAACCCTTTAAACATAATAAATCCAGTAAAGATGTTATTTGTCATAAATGTGGTAAAAAAAGACATTATAAGAATGAATGTTGGTCAAAAGCTAAAATTAATAAGTTAGCAATATCTGAAGAAGATAAGAATAGAATCTTTGAGATATTCAAGCTAACTAAAATTGATAGCTATGAGTCAGATTCATATAGGCCCAATAGTCAACATAACACAGAGTCCAGTTCATCTAGTAACTACCCTAGTGAAGAAGAAGATATTAAAATTGGATGCAATGATAATTGTTGCAAGTTAAATGTTATTAGTAAACATCAGGAAGAAGAGAATGTCCTGATAGAGTTAATTAGTAAAATAGAGAATGAAGAATTAAAAAGACAGTATATAAGTAAACTTAGAAATCTATGGAATGATAGTAAACCTAAAAATAATAAACCAGTAATTAGTCTAAATAGCACATTAGACAGATTTAAAAAAGATAGACAAAAAGAAGTAACCTTACAAGATTTACAACAAGAAATTAATATAGTAAAAAGGGAAATAAAAGATTTAAAGGCTAAAGATAAACAATTAGAAGACGAGATAACAATATTAAAAATTAATGATCAATTTACCCAGTTAGGTAAAACTAATAAAACTTCAGATGAGTCTTCTTCAGACGAGTCTGAAAAAAGTAAATCTATAAGTCAAGATAGTAGTAAGTTAAATACCATTAAAAAACTTAATATACAAAAATGGTTAATTAAAGTTAAGTTAATTATTAACTCTTATGAGTTAGAATGCATTGCCTTAGTCGACTCAGGAGCAGATGTGAATTGTATTCAAGAAGGAATTATTCCTACTAAATACTATCACAAAACTACTGAAAGATTAAGCGCTGCAAATGGAAGTAACCTAAGAGTAAATTATAAATTACCTAAAGTCCACATATGTCAAGATAAAGTTTGTTTTAAAACATCCTTCGTCTTAGTAAAAAATATGACAGATAGAGTAATTCTAGGATTGCCTTTCCTATATTTACTTTATCCCTTCAGTATTAATAATAAATGAATTTCTACTGAACCCCTAGGTCAACAAGTCACATTTAGATTTCTTAATAAACCTGAGGCTGTCCAGTTAAAAAGATTAAAAGATTCTTCCTTATCTATCAACTTGATAGATCAGAAAGAAAGTCAAATTGATTTCCTAAAAGAAGAAGTAAAATATAAAAGGATTGAAGAAAACTTAACTAGTAAATATTTAAGTCAAAAGATTGAAGAATTTAGAAAGACTCTAGAGCAAGAGGTCTGTTCTTCTTTACCTAGCGCCTTCTGGCATAGGAAGAAACACATGGTCAATTTACCTTATGTTAAGGACTTTAGTGAGAATAAAATACCAACTAAGTCTAGGCCAATTCAAATGAACGCAGATCTCTTAGAGGTTTGTAAGAAAGAAATTAATGAATTACTAAAAAATAAAATCATTAGTAAAAGTAAATCTCCTTGGTCATGCTCAGCTTTTTATGTTAATAAAAATTCTGAGATAGAAAGAGGAGTTCCCAGATTAGTAATTAATTACAAACCATTAAACGAAGTCTTAGAATGGATTAGGTATCCGATACCTAACAAAAAAGATTTAATTAAAAGACTTAGTAAAGCAGTCATCTTTTCTAAATTCGATTTAAAGAGTGGATTTTGGCAGATTCAAGTCAACCCTAGAGATAGGTATAAAATTGCCTTTACTACACCCTTTGGTCACTACGAATGGAATGTTATGCCATTTGGATTAAAAAATGCTCCTAGTGAATTTCAGAATATAATGAATGAGATTTTAAATCCATATAGTCATTTTTCAATTGTTTACATTGATGATGTTCTTCTATTTTCCCAGTCTATAGATGAACATTGGAAACATTTGAAAACTTTTCTTGAAATAATTAAACATAATGGTTTAGTCATTTCTGCCTCAAAAATTGAGCTTTTCCAAACTAAAGTCAGATTTTTAGGATATCATATTCATCAGGGAACAATTATTCCTATTAATAGATCAATTCTATTTGCGGATAAATTTCCAGATGAAATACATGATAAAAACCAGTTACAAAGGTTCTTAGGATCCTTAAATTACATTGCTGACTTCTACAAAGACCTTAGGAAAAGGTGTCAACCCCTCTTCGAGAGATTGAAAGATAACCCTCCTCCTTGGTCTCCTATTCACACTAATATAGTCAAAGAGCTCAAGCAATATGTCAAGACTTTGCCCTGCCTTGGCATTCCTACTGAAAATTCATTCAAGATTATTCAAACTGATGCCTCTGATCGCGGTTACGGAGGTATCCTCTTACAAAAAGTCAATTCCAGTTCTCCTGAACAAATTGTTCGTTTCCATTCAGGAACCTGGAACTCTGCACAAGTAAACTATAGTACTA
>BRYF01000027.1:8361086-8363586 GCA_030159135.1 Actinidia polygama | reverse complement strand
TCTATTTATAAGATCCCAATTTTTGAAGAAATTCAAATAGAGTCAAATTGAAAAGAGGAAGAGGTTTTGTTGGAGGTGGAGGATATTGTGTAGTAGATGATTAGATAATAATAATAATAAAAATTAACAACAAATAAAACAAAAAAAGTACTATAATTTTGTCACGATTCAATTCATTTGTACATGTGGGTACACCCTTAATACATGTGTTATCGTTATCGACCAATGAGGTTCACTCACTAAAGCCTATTACTCAACTAATTTAACAACTTTTCTACCATAAAAGATATTTATATTCGAATGTAATAGTATATACGGAATTGTATTTAAAATTATACAGAACTGACGTGATATTCAAAATATACAAATAACTATACATTCTTCCGAAATACAAATATTTATAACTACGGTTCTGGCCACAAGATCGAAACAAACCATCATCAAAACTATAATATTCAAACTAAACATCCCTAAATTAAGTACATAGCATAGGACGTCAAAAATCAACTAAGGTCATTCGCCTTTAGTCGCGTTTCACTTCGTTTTCATTATCTGAAAACGTACAACTACGTCTTAAGTACCAAACTAGTGTGAGTCAAATTATATAAAATATACTAGTGCCCATGAAATTATATGTCAGAAATTCATTTCAACACGAAGTAACTTCATTTTTGTCAATCCTTTTATCAAATTATTGACTCGTCTAGACTAATTACTCTTGATCTCTGTCAAGATCTCAATCCATATATGATTGACACTTGTAATACATTTACCCGTTCAATGATCATCAGAAATTAGGGAGCGACCCCAATATAATATATGGCATGATATCACCCGTGTTCATCTCGCTATGATCCTCCTTATTACATTACCTCTCACTATATTCTTTTTTTTCTAGCGAACGGGGTAACATTCGAACCATGTATCGTCTAAAACATAATTTTCTAAAGTAATCATTTTTTATAATTCATGGCACATTTAAAATATAGCATACATTTAATCATAAAATATTATCATGTTTAATAAACAAAATCATACATGCTTTGATCATAAAATTTTTACTTTTAAGTAAGTAAAACATAACAAGACTCACCTTAGGTTTATATCAAGTTCTTTCAGTGCCCGTCCGTAAGTTAAGTTAAGGGCCTCTCGATTTCCGGTCATATAATTAACAATTTTGAATTTAGTATTCTTTCTTTAATTGTCATTTCGTTTACCTTATTTGTCTAATTAAATTACCGTTTAATGTGTCTAATCTAAGAGTAGTAAATGTGTATAAGGTATCGGGAGTGAATTAGGTACTAGACAAATCAATTTGCTTTCAAATTTATAAAAATATTTGGGGTTAAACCAGTTGGGAATAAGCTGGACCGATCGAAAAAAAGTTGAACCGATTCAGGACAATACAGTAGGTTCCCTAGAAAGCTGGACCGATAGAAGAAAAATTGGACCAGTCCAGGACAAGACATAAGGTTTCTTGGAAAGCTGGATTTGTCAAAAAAAAGCTGAACTGGTCCAGGACAAGACAGAAAATTTACTGAAAAAGCTGATCCGATTGAGAAATAGTTAGACCGATTCAGGAAAAAACAAAATATTATTTTTTTTCTTTCCTAGCTTGACTTTCCAAGCCCATTTTGAGCTATTAAACCTCTAAATCAGAAAAAAACACTTTAAATGAAAGTTGTAGGTATTTGAAATATCTTTCATACTCAACTTGAATCAAGTCAAAAAGCCATCATATGAGAAACTTACGCTCAAAATACTAATTGACTATTTTGACAAAAAATAGGACTTAACTTCTACTTAGATTTCAATTCTAACACGATATACACGTGTCGTATTCTCAACTTATTTCGGACCTTATTCTATTATATAGCATGTTAATCTTAGATGAGATGATAATGTATTTTTTAACGTGTATGAAGTTTACAAAAAAAACTAAGAGGCTCGAAAAAAGATTTCTTGGAATGTAAAAAATTTTTGCTCTATTTATATTTCCCCCTTTTTTTTCTTCTCCTCCTTTTGTTTTTTCACAACACTCTTTCCCTCTCTTTTCCTTTTCCTCTCTCTCTCTCTCTTTCTTTCCCTTGCAAGCAACCTTAGTCCAAAAAATTGGACTTAAGTTGGTGTGTTGCGTCTTGAGTCACTCCCACCACGTGGTCCACATGGTTTCACGTGGCCCATTCCATGTATCGCTGACATGTGTCCCAAAAGTGGGACATGTGCTCAGCTTTCTGTTTCATTTTATTAAAAAAAAAATTCGGATAAAAATTCTGTTATCCTAAAAATCCTGAAAAATTACTAAAGAACTACTAGTGTACTTATATATTTTTTCTTGCTTTAATAAGATAAAAATAATTAAAGGTCGGAGTATTACAAATTCAATATTTGTTTGGGACAAGAAAAATTCTTTATGTAATCAAATTTTAATTATCATTTTTATATCATAGGTTAATATTTAGGAGAAAAAAATTATGAGGGTATAAAATATTGATATCTT
>BRYF01000027.1:8311086-8313586 GCA_030159135.1 Actinidia polygama | reverse complement strand
ATTAAAACAATCTTTTTCTTGTATCATTTTTTATATATTATTTAACTATCATTCTAATCAAAATAAAAAGTCAAAGGTAATGATTATATCATTATAAATATATAATTATAAAATTAATAAAAATAAAATACAATAATTGTGTTCTTTAAAAAATTAGAATCCCAAAAATGGGACTTCATTTCAGAACGAAAGGAGTACTATTTTAGACAACCAATGATATTTTAGATTCGTGTAAACTAGGAGTTTGAAGTCAAATCCAATAATTTTTGGGAAAAAATATATCGAATTTTTTTTTGAGAAAATAAATTATTTTTGAAAAAGAATTCAAAATATTTTAAATTCATAAAATATTAAAACGGTTGAATATTTTTATTTTCGAAACCAATTTCTAAAAATATTCTAGCAAAACTAATATTGGAGCTGCACTAAACGTAGAGCCCATCTAGAGGATAATGACATTTGGGCTTGCTCTAAGAGGAAACCAAAAAAGCCCAAATCAGGGATCACTGGCAATGCTTACTTACTACCGAATGGGCCAAATTCTTACACGTCAGCTTAGACCTAATACTTTTTTATGGAAAGAAAAATAAATTGCAATGGGGTATTGTAGGAGTGCAATTATGTGCATCTATTTGACATTGCGAGATTCATGTGACTAAACGTTATACATATTTTGATTAGTTGAAATGCACAAAGTTCACTTGAAATAATTTATTTATCATCTGATGCGACATAATTTACAACAAGTAATATATTTAGTTATTTAATAATAAGCACATAGTAGAGGTGTGCATGGGTCGGTTCGAGTGGGTTCTATAACAGATCTAGAACCGACCCGATCTTGATCGGTTCTATAACAAATTTGAGAATCTGTTACAAGTTTTAAAAAGTAAGGGAGGTCAGTGTAATTCTTCAAAAATCAGGGGGGCATTTGTATTAAAGGTTTTTAAGTTTTTTCGTATTTAGTGAATTTTTTTTATTATTTAATCAAAATTTTATACTTTTCGATTTTTCTTGACGAGAGGAGTTTGATAATATAATTTTTTTATCAGATTTGAAAAAAAGTTCACTAAAAACGGAAGAAAAAAAAAGTTTACTAAAGACGTAAAAAAATTATTTTTATCCCAAGAGAAATTAAAAAAATATAAGATTTTGATTAAATGGTAATTTTTTTTTACTAAATACGAAAAAACTCAAAACTCAAAAAAACTGAAAAAGCTTACCCCAAACATGCCTTAACTGTAAAAACATGTGTTAATTTAACTACGAGAAGGAAATTAATCCCCATAACAACAAAACCACCTTAAATGGCAATCAATTTTTGTTTACTAAACATGTACATGTAAGACTATATGGCTATATGCAGTTATATTGTCTTTACTAATTACACATGAAGTATGTGTATGGTGGTTGCATAAATAATAGATTGCAAAACATGGGTGTAAAGAGAAATTGGGGTTAGAGAGAAATATTTTGTGTTTAAATAGAATCACCCCATTAATATCTTTGCATAGAAAATAAGGGCAAATTGGGAATTAAAAAAAGTTTTAGATGCTTACCTCGGAAGTTTCCGTCTTAGTCAGTAACGGAGCACTAACAGAGTTTGAAATTGATACTGAAAGTCAAACCTAAAGGGATGTCATTATCATTTTTGAAACCTGAGGATATATTCTTGTTATTGTCAGAAATCTAAGGGGAGATCATTGTAATTTACCCAAATATATACAACGGTTTGGGGAAAAAAAAATAGATCTCGCTTTGGAAGAACCCTAGATTTGGAGAGGAGATCAGTTCTCCCAAATGTTTTAGGAAAACGCTAATTCACTTGGTCGCAATGTAATTTATCAAGAAAGATTTTATAATTTATTACTTTATCAAATAAAAATTTATAATAAATTATAGAGAGCTGCTTTTCCCCCTCCCCTGATAAATTCCCCCCTTGGCCCCACCCTTGTCTCCCCTTACAAAGACTTTTATGCCTACAAAGACTTTTATGCCCCCCCACCCACGTCTCTCTCTCTCCCCCTCTCTCTCTCTCTCTCGGTTTTATTTTTTATTTTTCAGTTTTTTGTATTTTTTTTTTAGTTTTTTTCAGTTTTTTTTTTTAATTTTTTAATTTTGTTTGTTTTAGTTTTTTTTTTTATTAGTTTTGTTTTCTTTTTTTTATCATTTTTTTATGAAATTTATTCTTTTCTTTATCAGTTTTAATTTTTTTTTGATATATAATTTTTTTATTATATGTTTTTATTTGTTTTTAGTTTTATTATTTTTTATCATTTTTTTGTATGAAATTTTTTTCTTTTCTTTATTATTTTTATTTTTCTTTATAGATAAATAATTTTAAAAATATGGTAGTCATTATTTATAAAATTTTAAAAAAGTATAAAAATATAGATTAAAATAAAAAATATATATATGAAAATAATAAAATACTTACAATTAAAAATCAAGCACATTAATAGCTTGCGAATAAACACTTTTTTCAAATGAAAAGTATACT
>BRYF01000027.1:8173586-8176086 GCA_030159135.1 Actinidia polygama | reverse complement strand
TGGAATAATTCCGAGTGGGATAGTGCAGGATATCCTTAATGAGAAATCACTTATATGAGTGTGAAAGGGCAGCTTCTATGAGAATGATAAAGGCTAATTTCTCTAAAGCATTCATGAAATTACCAAGCGATGCCCGGGGCTAAAATGGGCACAACCGTGAGAACCAGTTTTGTGGTTTGGGAAAACGCTGTGTGATAATTATTGTCTTGGCTTACACTAATTGCTGAACAATTTAAGGCATCATGTCCACCGATTAGCTTGTAATGCTCGATAGTTTTTCACAAGGTTAGGTTCAAGGCCAAAAGCTACCTACCTCTCTATACAGGGAATTCTCTTAATCTCTTTCTCACTTAGGAATCATATTTTGTGCATTAAAACAGAATAATTTTTCATTCATGTGGGAGATTATTGAAATTTTTTTTTAAAGTTTGAGCTGAGTTTGACCCATTTTTTGGGTGGGTCCCGGTTATCGTAAGCATTGAACCATGTGTGAAATAGATTCTGCTTCGCGAGTAGATAACTGTAATGTATTCACTTGCCCAAAATAGATAAAAGATGAATAAGAAAATATTCACCGAAGTACTACCATTGATATAGAATAATGTAAAAGTCTCACATATATTGGATAGAAATATTTAAAGTGTTTATATACACTTAGTTAACATTAGCATAATGAGTACTTGGAGCACCAAGAGAGAGTTGTAGACTAAGTGAACTACATTGTATCTTAGCTTTCATGCGCACACACGGCTGCGCTGTAGCCGCAAGTCGCGGTCCGCGTGGCATGGGCGATGGGCGCAATGTGGCGCTATTAGAGGCGCACTTGGCACTTAGCACATGGCGCGTGGGTGCAGTGGGGGTGTACTAAGTAAATCATTAATTACTTTTTAACCATGTAATTTTAATTATAAAATAAACCCCCTGTGATTTTTAATTACAAATTAAACTCCCAGTTTTATTCTTATTCATTGAAAGTTCAAGACCTTTCAGTTTTGATAACAACAACAATAAGAGATGAGTGGCTAGTTAATTGAGCTGTTACAATGACTTCAATGGTGGAGTAAATACATGGCTTTTCAATTAACCCTTAAAAATCCTATAAATACCAACATTTTCTGCAAGTTCATGGCACACAAAAATTTGAGAGTTCATCAGTGAGGAAAAACATAAAGGTTCTAGCATTCTGCATTAGAGTCGTTCGTTAGATAGTAACACTGCTTTCTGATTGGCTGAGCACACAGAAATTGTACTAATTTCTGTGAGTGTTGCATCCTGGGAGACAGACGCCAATTAGCTGTAAGCATTAGTGACAGGGCGAATTATGTTTTAAGGAGACAGTATTGAACGCTGGCCTCGATCCATTTCTAAATTTTATGTTTATTGTTTTTCAATACAGTTTCTGTTTAGTATTAATTGTTAGATGTAATAATCTGAAATTAGAAACTTGTGGCTTTGAGGCATATCAATGGATATTTTTCTTATAGTGTTATTTGCGCCCACTATGTTGTTGCAGGGTTATTGGCAAAAAACTTCTACGATACAACAAAGACTTTGAAATATACAGTCAGTACTTTCTACAAATTTTCGTTTAAAACTTCTATCGAAAGTTGTAATACTAAAACTTGAAGGAAATTGAATGAAATAATTGATTCGTTTTTCATCTGTATATATAAAAAATGAAATAGTACAAATGTGTCTTTTCAATTTAAATTCAAAAAACCGTGTTTATTCATTTCAAACGAACAAACATGTCTGTTTAATTTGAATTATACAGTTATGACAGTTAGAAATTAAATAGACAGTTAAAAATAAAAAAATATATTAGCGTCCTTTTAATTAATTCCACACACGCACGTGCCACAAAAACGCCAAATTGCACCACGTTACTCGCCGGCGAGACGTGCGCGTGTGCAACGCAAAACACTGAATAACTACCCAAAACAGTTTTTCTATTTCACAAAGTGATGTGTGCAAAGCTTTATGAACTCAATAAATATTTTATAAACTTTCAATGTGGGACAAGCCATCACACCCATTTCCCTTTAACAATACATGTTATATTTCACATTAATCTGATAGTTATTTTTCACTTCTAAATTAAGCATATTCATGAATTTTATTTAACACACTTGTACCAACTCTATGTTCATTTCTTAGCTATATATCCTATACTCCCATAGGATGCGAAATAGAAGATTCCTCCCACAAGGTATACTGGTATACAATGTGGGAATGTCTACTTGTTATGTGTTAACCTTACCCACGAAGAAAAGGAAATACCCACCCCCCCCCCCCACCCCCCCACCCCCCCATGTATCGAATTGGAGCTATAGCTAGCGGCCTACATATAAAGGCAAAAGGCAACTATAGCTCAGCGCATTAAGCTTCATCCATATATATAAGAAACCCTCTCTTTCCTTCTTTTTTTTTATCATAGATACGCAACTACAATACGCTGATCGTGAAAGAAAACATAAAAAGAAAGACCATGGGATTGGGA
>BRYF01000027.1:8133586-8136086 GCA_030159135.1 Actinidia polygama | reverse complement strand
CTAGACTAGACTAGAAGCACTTAAAAGCTAGAACTAATTTATACTGAATTTCAAAACAATTCACTAAATACGGTTTGATGTACTGAAAGATGAGTGTTATATAGCAGTTTTTAAACTAGTATTGTGTGTTGTGCGGAAGCGTTCAAAAAATACGAAATAAATACAACTTAACGATGCCCACGAATATGGGGAAGAATAATCAAACAAATTTTCAATGTGAAAACAAACAAAAGAAAGAGAGAATAACAAATACGGAAACTAAAGAGGCCAAGTTTTATGTAGTTTAGGGATGTGTCTATGTCCACCGGCGAGCAAAAGCTTCTACTAATGAATCAAATGAATGCCCTGAAGAGCTACAAATGAGAATTTTTTAGAAAAATTCTCTCTCAAAAGCCTCATCAAACCCAAAATATAAATTCTCTCCCGAACTTAATTGGAACCAAACTGAAAATCCTCTGTAAAACAACGTGATCAAAGACCACACAAAGAGCGAAGCTCTACCAATGAATCCAAAGTCCCAACAAAGACCAAAGCCCTACAAAGGGATCGAAGATCCTACCAACGTCTCCCCATGGGGGGGAACCAAATGAACTAAGAAGTTCTTCCAAAGGCCCGAAGATCACCAAGTCCCCACTAGGGGGTCCCAATGAAACTTCGAAGAAGTTCACCAAAGAAGAGAGTGTCTTCCCAAATTTATAGCCAAAGAGTTCTTCCTAAATCAAATTGATACCAAAAAGAGTTCCTTGCCAAACCAAATTCCCAAACCAACAAGGAATCTACCAAAACCGAGTTTAAAAAGTCTAAAACAAGTCCAATTAGTCAAAACCAGATAAACTTTGTCACACCCATGAACATGAACCGATCGATATCCTACTGATAGTCGGTCGGTTAGTCTTGATTAGAATGCTCAGACCGATCGGTTGGTCCGATTTTGGTCCGAGCAAAAACTCACAAATCTCCAACTTGACGAGGTACCAATTTCCAACCCAAACCAGAGAACGAAACCAACTAATTCAAGACAAATCTTTGTGGCCAAAACCTCTGACTTGTCTTAAAAACCTACCTTCAAACGAATACGAGCTTCAAAAAAAAAAATTCAAACGCCATGCGAACAAACCAAAAAACAAACAAATCGCTTGGCCAAACAAATGCTCGGAACAATCCAAAACCAAGTGTGGATCACAAAACAAACCAAGCGTATGCAAACAAATCCGCCAAACCAAACGAATACTCAAGGCACATTGAGCCAAACTAACCGAACAAAACTCTCACCAAAGCTCGAACCAAATGATAGTCTAGAGAGCCAAATAAAACTTCAAGGGAAGCAATACTAGCTCTCACGAAACAAGCCAAAAAAAAACCTGCAAATCACCAAAGCTCTTTAACAAATTTCCAAATTATAGAAACATCAAACAAAATAGCCAAATGTATAAAGTTTTGAGAAAACTCCATAACCAGACAAATGAGTCGCTACAACTCCAAATTCCAAGTTTCGATATTCAATCCAAATTCCAATTCCAAATCAAACAGATGACCCAAGACGCAAAATTATCCAAACCGTCTTCAAGACCATCCCAAATTGTACCCTAAAGCACATGCACCCTAAAACTGGCCAAATAAATCCAAACGGAATAAGTCCAAGCAATGGTTGAACTTAATCCCAAACCACATATGAAGTGCCAAATATCAAAACTAAATTTCCGAACTCAAATTCAAAACTAATGTTAGTCCCAAGCAATTATCTTCACCAACTTCGAAGAATGAAATCAATTTTCCAAAGACAAAACCACAACCAAAGAGATAGAACCAATATTAGCAATAAGTAATAACTAACCCAAATTGATACTTACCACAAAAAAGAAGCAACAATCGCAGGCTCCCAAACAAAGTCAAGTGAACCGAATAACTGATTGACTGCTATCTAGAACTTGACTAGAAAATTGCTTCTCCAAGACACAATGCATACAAAAAAAAAACAAGTGTGTTTCCCTAGCCCTTGCAAGGGCTTTTCACTAAAAGAATGCATGTGTCGCCAAATTGGTAGTATCCAAAGCAAATTCCCCAATCTTCCTAGCAACGGTGGTTGCTCCACCTTCAACTGCACTCCCTTGAACGGAATACAAACACCAAATACCTATTATCACAACCAAAGCATCAAAACAAATCTTTAGAGCTCCACCTACAAAAGTGATTACCAAATCGGTGGACTCTAAAGCTCTCAGCGAGATGAGATTCTGAATCAAGTTCGGGACATACCAAACATTAAACAAATCGAAGGAGGATCCATCATGTAAAATATGATTTTAACTATCCAAAGTCTTACAGGCATGGCCCCTACCCATAAAGACGATACCAAAATCCAAAGCCTCAAAGATCGAAAACAAATCCCTATTGGGACACATATGATAAATGCAATCAGAATCAAAAATCCACTATTTCAAATGGCAAACAAACGATGAACCCACAAATGCAAGATCAGAATCCACGTCCTCTCGTGACA
>BRYF01000027.1:7953586-7956086 GCA_030159135.1 Actinidia polygama | reverse complement strand
CCAGGGTTTACTTTGATACCATTTGTAAGGACTCAAGTAAAATATTAATCTATCAATTTGATAGCCTTAACCACCTAACTAAAATACTTAAGCCCAAGTTACTATTAGTATTTCACGCTATTTATTATAAACTATATTATCATATCTTATCCCACTGATATGAAAAAGGGCACACACTAATATCCGACACACTTCGTAGGTGGAGCTTAGAACTTGGTTCAGTTGTCAAAAGTATTAGACACGATGTTTTGTTTTTGAGAAAAAAATAGAAATGATAGTAACCTTTCCGTTATGTGTTCAATTTAGAGAAAAAAGTTTTATGCATAAAATCAATTTTAACTTCCCCACTATGCATAATCTTATACGACAAGATTTGAAAGGAAATATTTTCGTCAATCTCCTATTTTTTGCAGCCACTATTTTTCAACAAACACAGAAACTACATAGAAGGAATTATTTTTCTTTTTTCCTAAACTGGATTGGCCTAAAAGAGCATTTCAACTCTTACCTACAAGTGTCTGACATTAGAGCATTTAATGTGACAATTATGAATTATTTGCATGTCTCGATTAGTTGATAATTTGGTATCCAATCCACTCAGAATATGGTGAATTTTTTGCTCTTCTAATTTCTTTGTACAAGCTCTTTTATATGGGTGTGTAGATTCATTTACCCTCCTGTAAGAGAATTTGTACGGTAATTCACATGTATTTTTATTATAACTTTTCTCATTTCTCTCTTGGTCAGTGTCATCATTTTCAACCTCGGACTTGTATTTTTATTATAACTTTTCTCATTTCTCTCTTGGTCAGTGTCATCATTTTCAACCTCGGACTTGAATCGAGCAAGCCCATGAACCACACACAAAAACCAATCTCGCCCACTAGCACCACCACTGCTACGCTCAGTTGCCGTGACCATCACCCATAACCAAAATCTAATTTCGTTATATTAGAATATTGGATGTGTCCATTTCTGTTTCTCTAATTAGTTAACCAGTAAATGTTATTTACACTTATAATTGAATAAAATAATAAGATTCATTGTAGTGGGTTCCACCTATAGCAGTGAACTTCACTATTTTAACCAATGAAGAGAATAATTTTCAATTACAATTTATTTCATATACCATCAAGATAAGTTATTAGATGCTCTAGAGCATTGTTATCCATCATTCAATAAATGAAACATTTGCGTGTTAATGACGACAAAAAAACAGTGAACTCCACTATTTAGACCTCATGAAAAAGTTAGAACACCACCAGAATTTGCTCTAAGAGTACTAAGTAATTTCTCTACCATAAGACAAGGGACCATTAGCTTTGGCAGTAAAACAATTTTTCTCAATCACTTAAAATTTAGTAAACATTATTAGATAAAACAGTGACATCTACTGTTTTAAATAAAACTCATTCTAGTATTTTGGCCAAACTGAGAATGGTGTTGTAAGCTATCTTTTTAAGTGTCCCACCCAATCCACCAGTTGTAGAACCCATCTCATCCACAAATAAGGAATAGTTGTTCAAAATGCCTTGCTGACCATTTATTGTTCTAAAGCATCCAAAAATATAAAATAAATACAACCTAATAATGGCTACAAATATAGAGAAGAATAACCAAATAAATATGTAATATGAAAAAAAAACAAGTGAAAGAAAGAATAACGAATTTGGTGATGTGCCTACGTCCATGGACAGTCAAACGAGCAAATGATTCCACTAACAAATCAAATGAATACTCCGAAAAGCTACAAAGTAGAATTTCTAGAAAAACTCTCACAAAAGCCTCAACAAATCCAAAATACAAATTTTCTCTAAAACCTAATTGGAAACGAACCGAAAAAGTCTCACAAGCAAAGGAATCAAATATCCAACTAAAGTCTCCCCACGGGGGGGCACCCAAGGAACTATCAAGTCCACCGGAAGAAGAGAGAGTCTTTCAAATTTATAACCAAAGAATTCTTCATAGACCAAACTAATACCAAAAAAAATTATTGTCAAACCAAATTCCCAAACCAATAAGAAATCTACCAAAACAGAGTTTAGGAAGTCCAAAACTAAGTCAAATTGGGATTGCATGCTAAAACAAGTCCCACACCAATGCGAAAACGTCCAAACGAGTCTAAAACTAAATCTAAGTAGAATTCGAGCCAAACTTCACACCCATAAGAATAGACGCATGAGAAAAATGCTCATGGTGTAAAAATCTGATAATCCAATGCAGTAACTGTTAAGACAATAGTTTACTTTTGGAAAATCGGTAAACAAAAATATTGATTCAAATTTTGTAACGCACAAACTAACATAAACAAAAACAGGTTCTATTTCGTTTTAGAAACAGATAACAGAAACTAATTCTCAAAATAAACAAACAGAATTGATGTAAACTAAAAATTCCGAATTTGGAAATGGAAAATTAGAAGTTATAGAACCAGATTATAGATGAACAGATTGAAGCTAGTGTTTGACACTGTGTATTTGAGCTAGAATTCACCCTCGAA
>BRYF01000027.1:7766086-7768586 GCA_030159135.1 Actinidia polygama | reverse complement strand
GCTGAACTTATGTTAGAACTATTTATTTAAAAGTAAAAAACTTGAAAATAAAACTTCCAAAAAATATTTTTCAGTTTTTGTAAGCTGTTTTTGGCTTATAAATAGAAGTAGAAGTTGTGTCAAATACTCTGATACAACTTTCAAGACAGAAAAACATAAGTTGCTGTTTAAAAGTTGTGTCAAACATGCATTTTTAAGTTTTACTATTCTTTTCGAGATTTGTTGCAAATTCTGCTTTTATTTATGGGTAAAAAAGAACTTAAATACACCGGGGAAAAAAGCCAATTACCTAAAAGCTCAATTTCGATATTTTTGACTGTGGTTATATAAATGTAAAATCAGATTTTACCCTAATCAAAGCTGTAACAAACAGCCAAAGAAGGATCTAGTGATACTCTTTCTCTATTGTGTTTCTTCAAAAAGAAACAAGAAAATACATTACAAAGGAAATAGTTGTAATCTACCTTCTCTTTTGGTCTCCCAAGGAATCCCTCAGAGAGAGAGAGAGAGAGAGAGAGAGAGAGAGAGAGAGAGAGAGAGAGAGAGATGAGCATTTCAAGCCAAGAAGGGTACATGCCAGACAAGGTGAGCAAAAACATTTGTTTGTGCATGGAAATTGGGAATGGGAATGTGGAGCATATTCATGAAACCACCTACAATTACAAGGAATGCCTCAAGAACCACGCGGCGGCCATAGGCGGCAATGCCACCGATGGCTGCCGAGAGTTCATGCCCGGAGGTCAACAAGGCACACTCGAAGCCCTCAAGTGCTCCGCTTGCAATTGCCACCGCAACTTCCACAGGAAAGAGATGCAAGGTGAGGGCATTAATTTTTTTATATAACACTTAAACTGAAAGTTAAGTACTGAAAACAGTATACCAAATTACGTGTTGTACTTAAAAAAGCCATTTGATATATAAATTGAAAATTTTGACAACCCTTTTCGCTGTGTGTATTCTTGGGGAAGTTATGTAAATTTCTTTGGGATATTTTAGAGACACGGATTTTATCGAGTGATGCTATTTTTTATTATCAAACCAATTTAATATCTCTGTACTTAACTCGTTTCGTTTCATTATCCCATCGAAAAAAGAAGTGTCCTAAATTTCCAAGTAAACTTCCCATCAGCATAGATAAAAAGTTATCTGGGGGTTAGTCGCGTGGGAATTTGATTATGGCTCAAAGGGCTTGCCCCTTTCTTTTGTCGACAATTTTTAGGGCTAGTGCATATTGGACTATGTCTCGACTTTAATTTGGCCCTTCGCTAATGGACATTGGATTTCGTTATTAAATTAGTTAGTCCTTTAAGCGAAATACTGAGTTATCAAAAATCAACATAGGTATAAACCTCATAAACAAATTCCCTTTTTTTTCTTGTGTCACAAGCTAGGAAGGATGAGGAATCTAGCTAGGAAAAACTTCTACTCAACATCGGTCACCAAATCCCATTTTTTCTTTCTTTTCTCTTTTTCTTTTCAGCTGATCAAAAATTAAAACTCAATATATTTCTTCGGAATATTTAAGAAAACATTTATTTATTCAGTGACACTATGTTTAGTTATCAAACTGAATATATTTTTACTTAACTCGCTCTGTTTCATTTTTCCATTGAAAAAAGAATTCTCCTAAATTTCCCGGTAAACTCTCCATCAGCATAGGTTTAAAATCTAGGGTGGCAACTCGGACGGGTTCAGACGGGTTAAAGGTCTGACTAAGATCAACTCATGGTGTACCAAAACTTACCTGAGCCCATTCAAATTTGGTGTTGGACTGGAGGTATTTTTGTCCATACCCAACCCGGTACTTCATCTACTTAACTCGGTTAAGTGGGTTGTCCCAAAAAATCAAGATGAAAGTTATTTAGAAGATTAATTTCATGTATCAAGTGATTCATAAAAAGACAATTAGTGGTCATAAAAGAAGAAATTTAGAAAATAAATAATCAAAATAACACTAAAGATACTTGCATATTATATTTACAACTCAAATTTAGTTGAACGACGGAAATTAATTACCAAATATTAGAATAATATATATATATATATATTATTTATGACATATAATTATACATATCGCATAATAGAATATGGGCTTCGGGTTGTCCAATACCTCTACCCAAGCCCAACTAAATTTTAATTCGATCTCTAAAATTTTGGCCCGAGCCTGGTCTTGTGTTCCAATTTATATTGCTCAAGCCCTAAAATTCTCAAGCTGGGCTAGGGTTGGTCCAGTGAGAATTTGATCATGGCAAAATGGGGCTTGCCCCCAAAGGTCGCAGGTTCGAGTCCCTTTGCCGACAACTTTTGAGACTAGCTTATACGGAGTTTTGTCCAACTATAATTGGCTCTCATGTTAGTGGACAGTGAAATTAATCTCCGAATTAATCAGTCTTTTAAGCTGGATACCGAGTTATAAAAAATCAGCGTAGCTATAAACCTAAGAAACCAATTCCTTTTTTTTACACTAGGAAGGATTAACAATCTAGCTCGGACAAACTTA
>BRYF01000027.1:7753586-7756086 GCA_030159135.1 Actinidia polygama | reverse complement strand
ACTTCTGGCACTGTTAGTTCTAGTTCAGGTTTTGGTTCCGTTGCTGGTTCTAGTTCTTCTTGGGGGCCTAAGTATATGTCTATTACAGCTATTCGGCTCAATGAGCGTAATTATCCCCCATGGGTGAAATTTGTTGAGGTATATTTCATGGCTAAGTGACAGTATAAGTATTTGATTGATGCTCCTCCGGACCGTAAGGATACTTCTTATGCCGCTCTCGAGGACGCTCAGATTCGACTTCGTATGTGGAATAGTATGAAGCCTAAGATTAGTAGCAATTTGATATATTATACTTCGGCCAAACAGGTGTAGGATCGAGATGTTTTCTGGTGTTGGTAATATGCAACGCACCTACAATCTTCATCAGACATTTTTCTCTCTTGCTCATGGCAACATGTCGCTTGAGGATTATTATGGGCTGTTTCGGGCTGTTTGCGAGGAGATCACACTGAGTGGTCCTATTTCTTCTAATATTGTTGCCATGGAGCGACAACAAGAATCCATGTGGGTGATTCGTTTTCTTTTTGGCCTTATGTCCTCCTTTGATGGTGCCCGGTCTCAGATTCTTAGAGCTAAGGAGCTCCCCTCCTTTAGTGAGGCGTTCAATCATCTCATTCAGACTACTTTACCATCTGTTGTTCCCTCTCCTACCGATCAGTTTGCTTTAGTTGCTTCTGTTGGGTCATCTTGCTCCTTTGGGCCATATCATCACCCAGGTTTTGGTCGCGGTCTGTCTAATCGCTTTGGCAGTGATTATCCTCGTGACAATCGAAGTTTTGGTAGTGGAGGTCGTGATTCAAGGGGAACTGGTCGTGGTCACGGCAGTGGTCCTCGGTTTTGCACTCATTGCAAGTAGGACAATCATATTGTTGATCATTGCAAGGATCTCCATGGTTGTCCTGCTCCCATCAGGCCACTATTGTTCCTAAGGCTGATATTGTGACTATCTCTGCGGACGAGTATCAACGCCTCTTGACCGCTCAGGCTTTTCCTCTCTAGCACAGATCAATGCTTCCACCGTGTGTACTTCTTCCTACAGGGTCATTGATTCTAGTGCCTCCACTCACATGACTGACACTTCTTTCGTCCTGTCAAATATATCTCCCGTTGATCGTCCATTGACCCCTACCAGCTCCATTGTCGGCTTGGTTATTCATCCCTTCAAAATTTGAAGAAGATGGTTCTCACATGTCAGTCCATTCAGTCCTTGCCATGTGAAATCTATGAGTTTAGTAAACACGATCGTGTGTCTTTCCCTCACCGTGTCGAGCGCCGTATGTCTAGTCCATTTAAACTAGTTCATTCTGAGATTTGGGGATCCATTCGGGCCCTACCCTTTTAGATTTTTATTATTTCATTATTTTTGTCGATGATTATAGTCGGATCACTTATATTGACCTTGTCAGGATTGGTCTGAGTTGTACTCTATTTTTAAATCCTTTTCTAATGAAATAAAAACCTAATTTAATGTTTCTATTAGTTTATTTCGGTCTGATAACTCACGTGAATATTTTCATTCTAATTTATCTTTTTTTATGATCATTGCATTATTCATTAGTCTTCTTGTGCCAACACTCCTCAGCAAAATGGAGTTGCCGAGCAAAAGATGCGTCACTTATTGGAGGTCACCCGTGATATTTCCTTTTATATGCATGTTCCTAAGTCCGACTGAAGTGATGCGGTTCTCACTGCATGTTACCTTGCAAACCTCGTGCCTTCCACTGTTCTTGGTGGTCAAGTGCTTCATCGGGTCTTGTTTCCAGATCACCCTCTCTATAGTTTACCCCTTAAGAGTTTTTGGTTGTATTTGTTATGTCCATGTCTTCCTAGCCATGAGAAAATTGAACCGCAGGCGATTAAGTGTGTTTTCCTTGGGGACTTGAGGACTCAGAAAAGGTACAAAAGTTACTCTTCCTCTCAGAAATGGTACAAATGCTACTCCCCCTCTCTTTGTCGTCACTTTGTTTGTGCTAATGTTACCTTTAATGAGACTTTAACCTACTTTCCTTCTCCCTCATCCCCTTCGGACCCTAGTCACTATATTCCTACATGTGTTCCGACAGTGTCTGGTCCCTCGGTAAAGACATTGCAGACGAGGTTTTGAAACCCGGACCAGACCGGACGGTTCGACCGGTTGAACCGTCGACCGGTCTAAGAAACAGTCTGGTCGACCCCTTTAACCCAGTTGTGATGTAAAACTAGCCTGAATTGTTAAGACCCGCGGTTTAACCGCTAAACCGTTGAACAGGTCCAGGTTATTGCGAACCGGGGCGGGTCGTAGGTTGTATAAAATTGGGGTTACCCTTTTACTCTTTTAGGGCTTCAATACGCAGCACGGCAGCAGCGCAACTCTCTCTCTCTCTCAGCTTAGAAACACCACGGTTCCGTCTTCACTGATAGCCATTGCTTCGCTTTGCTCACCGTGTAACCCCTCTCTCTCTCTCTCTCTCTCTCATATGAATATATTTTGGGTTCTTATTATATATAATCTTTGATGTTT
>BRYF01000027.1:7668586-7673586 GCA_030159135.1 Actinidia polygama | reverse complement strand
AAATTATAAAAAAAAACATCTATAACTTTTATGTATATACGTTAGTTGGGTCGGGTTAGTCATTAATCAAAAGACTTTTTTGACCGGCATTTCACTTAACTAGTGATTTTTTTTTTATCACGTACTCGGGCTCTATTTGGTAATACTTAAAAGTCAAGCTTTTTATAAGATTACTATCAAAAAAGTCAATTTTTTTTTTTGTTTTTCTGACTTGACTCTATTTAAAAATAAATAAAAAATTAAAAATTTTTTTTATTTATAAACTTAAAAATATCAACCGAAAAACTAGTATCAAACGGAGCACAAAGTGTCAACGGGAGACTAATGCTCACCCACTTGGCATGTGAACAGATTTGTTTTTCTAGCTATATATTTACGAATCACACCTACTCCTCTCTCATACTCTAAGATGGAGATGACAAATAAACCCCAAAAATCGCCATCCCTCCCATGGAAAACCCGGATATCCCTTTCAGTCCTCTCCGCCGTGACCGACGCCTCCCGACGCCGTGACGGCACCGTCAACCGCAGCCTCCTCAAATTCGTGAGCTTCAAGGCTCACCCCAACCCCAACCCCATCAAAGGCGTCAAAACCTCCGACGTCACCGTTGATCCATCTCGCAACCTCTGGTTCCGCGTCTTCGTCCCCACCACCCAAAATCCCTCCTCCTCCTCCTCACCCCTCCCGGTCATCGTCTTCTTCCACGGAGGCGGATTCGTCTACCTCTCCGCCGATTCCAATGTGTACGACGCCGTGTGCCGCCGATTCGCCCGCCGCATCTCTGCCGTGGTCGTCTCCGTCGACTACCGCCTAGCCCCCGAACACCGGTACCCGGCCCAGTATAACGACGGATTCGATGTTCTCAAATTTATCGACGAGAATAAGATCCCATTCCTCCCGGAAAACGCCGATCTCTCTTGCTGCTTCCTCGCCGGCGACAGCGCCGGAGCCAACCTCGCCCACCACGTCGCGAAGCGAGCCTCCGAATCGGAGTTTCGACAATTGAAGGCATGAAATCAATTAGTAGATCCACAACATTCGCATGATATATATATAGAACATAGATACATCTCTCTCTCTCTCAATATATATATATACACACACACACACATACACATACATCAAGTTGACTCGGTAGCAATATTTGATTTGGAAAATTTAATTCTTAAAATCATTCCGTCAATTTTGCAAAATCGATTTTGATTTATGATTTTTTTGTACAGCAAAGGTGATGCGACTCTATGAGTACTTTCCATTTTTATTAGACAAAATGCGATTACTGCCCATATTGGATTCATTAAGTTTTTTTTTTTTTTTTTTTTTTTATAGATAGCTGATTTGGTGTACTCAAATGATTTGATGGAGTCACAAACAGAATGGATGGGGTCAATAAATATATATATATTTTTTACTAGTTTTTTTGAGTTCGTGATTGTATTTTTGTGAACGAAGGTGATTGGGCTGGTGTCGATACAGCCGTTCTTCGGCGGAAAGGAGAGGACGGAGTCGGAGAAGCGGCTATCTCAAGTAGTATCGGTGGAGCGGACCGACTGGATGTGGAAGGCGTTCCTGCCGGAGGGCGAGGGAGCGGACAGGGACCACGAAGTGATCAACGTGAGCGGGCCGAGGGCGGCCGACATATCGAGGCTGGAGAAATTTCCGGCGACGGTGGTGGTGGTGGGCGGCTTCGACGCCTTACAGGACTGGCAGCGCAAGTACTACGACTGGCTGAAGAGCTCCGGCAAGGAGGCGTACCTGGTGGAGTACCCCAACATGATTCACGCCTTCTACGTGTTCCCTGAGCTGCCTGAATCCGGGCAGTTGATTACTAAAGTTGTGGAATTCGTTCACAAGATACAGGCTTCTAAGAAATGATTTTTCATTGGAATATGAAAAACGAATCATGTTTTAGTAATTGTTGACAAGAAGTAGTCTTCTATGCAATGCCAGTTCGTCAATTATTTTTCCATTTTTCCAAACGATACGTGGGGATAGAAAATGAGAAACTACATTTTACTTGGATAGAATTCTTACGCAGGGCGGCGGCTTGTGGTCCAAATTCTTGTCCCGTAAGCATTTCAAGTCAGAAATCAGTCTTTTCCACATCCTAGTTGGGTGGTTTTGCTTGTGCACCATGCCTTCTATTAACTACACCCACCCAAGAGACTTGTACACGCCACACAACTTAATATTGAGTTGATAACAACACATTGAACATAAATGCGTGCGATCCGTCAGGGATGAGCTTCCCTCTATAACTCGTCTCTCCTTACATTTCTTGTGGGTTCTGCTCGATGTTCCACTATTGAGCACAAGTAGTGCCGATAATTCGAATCGTTCGTTCATTTAGTAAGCATCTCACTGAAGGTCATTCATGTAAAAAATCAATGTTATTGGACATTTATATCTACACATAAATAAATTGTATTTTGTAATATGAAATGAACGTATAATATCATTGTAAAATTAAATCTGATGAGGGTAAAATCTCCACCTGCTGATGATCTGATAGGCACGTTCGCTTAAGAGGATTATGTCGCCAACATTTGTTTTGGGCACCACTGAATGCACTCAGGGTTCCTGAACGATCTCGTCTCCCCTCAGATTTCACATCAATCTTAGCCGAGATGGTTCATCTCACCCTTCACCAGTACTCACGTCGCCAATATCACATCAGCCCAGTAAGCTCGCCGCCATTCACTCTAAAGATGAGGTGAACATGAGACTCATTCTCCACCACGTCTCCTACATTCACGGTGCATTATCCATATGGTATTCTCCTTTTACTCCGAAATTCTCAGACATGGTTTCTATACTTGGCAACCCGATAATTACGCTGTGATCTTCTAGCGCGGCTCTTCATTCTCCATCTATAAAAGGCTACTCACCCTCCACCATAAAGGGGTAACTGCTTTGTGTATGTATGTGTGTGTGTGTGTGAGAGAGAGAGAGAGAGAGAGAAAGAGAGCTTTATTATTCTACTACTCCGCTCTGTCTAGCTTATTCATCTCAGTCTCATCTTCACACCAGAGGGGTTTGTAGCAGCCTCACCCTGGCCAATAAATTTGGCTCTCTTGGGCAGATCGTATGCCATCTATGGGAATGACAGTTCTCATATGCACCTGTGTAGCCGCTTATTGTCTAGACCAACTACCAGTAGCCCTCTAGATAACAGAGCGCGTCTAATGGCTAACACAAGTCAAGCTCCGGATCTAGAAGGCATTTTTCATCGTCAGATGCATGGAATCGCCGAGCAAATTAGGATCATGAACGAGATCAATGCCTGCCTAGTACAACATCTCGCCACAAACAATCTGCCTCCTGCCACTAGACCTGTTTCAGAAAAAAATAACCGTTCTCGCCGATCAGGCGACCACAATTCTTCAAGTTGCTAGAGTGATGGTCAGGGGCATTCAACCAAGAATTGGTAGCACCGATCAGCAAGCTTACACTCCAAGCAAGGAAGGAGCCCTATCATATCAGAGTCCCAGTCATCTAGTCAGACTCAGGATACGGTGGGTGAGTAGTCCAGGAAACGCGGGAGATCTCCTCGCCGAGATGACTGAGCTCACTGGCACCGAGATAAGTCTACTACCCAGAAAATCAAGGACCTGGATGCTCGAATTGATGCCATCAATACCAGCACAAATGCCTCAGTTACTGTAGATGCCTTGATAAGGCAAATAGAACCTTCATTCAAAGAGAAGGTGATGAGAGTCAGAATCTCGTCCAAATTCAAGTAACCATCTCAGCTTGGAGTGTACGAAGGGAAGACATATCTCATGGATCACTTGGACTCATACAAGAACTTGATGATGCTCTAGGGGTATTCAGATGAGGTGATGTATAAAGCTTTTTTAGCAACCTTAAAAGGGCAAACGAGATCATGGTTTAGAAAGTTATCCCCAAGAACCATTGATTCATTCGGCGACCTGAGTAAGCTCTTTGTCTCCAATTTTATGAGCTATAAAGTCAAGCAAAAGAATGTCTATCATCTCTTCACAATCCACCAGAAAGATGGGGAGAGCTTAAAAGATTACGTCAGGCATTTCAATCAGGCTGTCCTAGAATTGGAGGATCTTAGCGACAAGGTGGTGGTCATGGCGATGATGGAGGGTCTTCGTCTTGGCCCGCTATTTGATTCCATCTCCAAAAGTGTCCCTAAAACCTTGTCGGCACTCCTAAGCAAGGCTAGCAAGTACATTACAACAGAAGAGTTAGATGAGGCTAAACGAAGGAGGCGAGGAAAGGATTACCATAAAAGGAAGGAGTCGGATACCTGGCGAACAGACAATAGGAGCGAGGTGAAGAGTAAGAGGTCTGAGCGAGATGTAAGGGCACAAATCAATGAACGACATCCTTGCACTCTGCCTCGCCGACTTGACTTGATGTTGCCTCCTCTCAATACCCCTATAGCCTAAGTACTCATGGAAATTAAGAATGAGGACTTTGTGAAGTGGCCTGGGAAGATCAAGACCAACTCTCTCAAGAGAAACAAGAACAAGTAATGTGAGTTCCACAAGGATCACAGTCACAATACAAAAGATTACTTTCAGTTGAAGGAACATATAGACGACCTAATCAAAAGGGGATATTTGAGAAAGTTTGTTGTTGATTGCCCGTGGCCCGACTCGTTTGATAGGGGATATGTTGACAATGGGCTAACAACAGGTGATATCCGAACTATCCATGGAGGGTTTGGATCAAGAGGATGTTCTCGCTCATCTTGAAAAAGGCATGCAAGAGAGGCGAATGGGCTAGTAGAGGAAGAGGTTTACAATCTCTCCAGACTTACGTCTGAGGCTCTCCAGCCCATCACCTTCTCCAATGAAGAATTGAGGGGCTTGCACCTCCCCCATGATAATGTGTTGGTCATATCTGCCACAATCACCAATTTCAACGTGCAGAGGATCCTGATTGACAATGGGTGTTCTGCTGACATTTTGTTAATCTCGACATTTGACAACATGAAGATAGGTTGAGGCAAGCTCCACCCCTT
>BRYF01000027.1:7588586-7591086 GCA_030159135.1 Actinidia polygama | reverse complement strand
TGAAATGAAAATAAGAAGGAAAATACTTGTTTGGTTTTCGAGAAAAAAGGAAAGACTGAAAAGGAAAACTTCTTAAAAAGAAAAACAAAATTCACAAACAAAAGTCTGACCCTATCCATAGGTTTTGAACGAGTGTGCTCAGTTTTAGGAAAAAGGAAATTACATGAAAATAAGTGCTCATATATATTGTTTAGAAATCCAATTATAAAAAAAAAATAAATGAAATTCACAAATTTAGCTTTTCTACAAAGATAAACTTATTTCCATAATTTATTTGAGAAAATACATAGGAAAACATGTCAGAGAATCTTAAACATTTTCTTTTGGGTACCAATCTCAACTAAGATTTTGATATAAACTCAAGAAGATAATTGCAGGAACTGAAGTAAATTTATTCATTGCATTCAAGTACTTAAATAGAGGAGTACATGAACTAACCGTAGAGAAAAATAAGGAACTAACTAATAATCGAAGCACACAAATAGGAACAGACTCCTATAGACTTGCTTAGCTAACTAACTTCTAAATAGTAGGATAAAGCAAAGACACAAAGACTTATTCAAACACAAGTTAAACTCAATTAAAGTCCTAACATCCCTCCCTTAAACTGAGAACTCTGAAGAGATTTAGTTTAGAAAGGGTAATGCACTGGCCCATCGGCCCCATCCCCTCCAGCGACAAGTCCCTTTCAACTTTTGCTGCTAAGTAACCTTGCAGCTTCCTCCCTAAATTTGATCTTCCATGGAACAAACACCAAGTAATCTTCGCAGCTTCATAAACACCGCCAACTTGAGGGGCTTGGTCAAAATATCTGCAATTTGATCTTCACTTTTGCAATAAATCAAGTTAATGACTCAATCAATTGTGAGATCCCTCAAGAAGTGATACTTCACATCTATATGCTTTCTTCGACCGTGTAAAACAGGATTTTTAGATAGCTTTATTGCTGAACTGTTGTCACAATAAACAAGAGTAGACCAATCTTGCTTAAAATGCAACTCTTTTAGAATTTTCCTCAGCCAAATAGCTTGACAAGCACAAGCTGTTGTAGCAACAAATTCAGTTTCAGTGGTTGATAATGTGACGATTGGTTGCTTCTTCGATGACCATGAAACAGCTCCTGTCCCCATCATGAAAACATACCCAGATGTGCTTTTCCAATCCTTCGAATCTCTTGCATAATCACTGTTTGTGAAACCAATCAAAGTTGACTTTTCTCCCTTCTTGTAGAATAACCCAAACTCCTTAGTACCTTACAAGTACCGAAAGATTCGTTTCGCAGCAAAGAGATGAATCTCTATATGACACTCCATGTACCTACTAATGACACTTACATCATGCATTATATCAGGCCTTGTTGCAGTCAAATACATCAAATTCCCCACTATCTGCTTGTAAAGAGTGTTGTCAACCTTCTTTCCTCCATTGTTTTTAGTTAGTTTCAAACCAAACTCGGATGGTGTACTCACTAGATTACACTCTTTCATCTGAAACCTGTCCAAAAGTTCTCGCACATACTTCTTTTGAGAAATAAAAATTCCAGTAGAGGATTGCACCACTTTGAAACCAAGAAAGTAATGCATTATGCTAAGATCGGACATCTCCAATTCAGCCATCATGAATTTCTTAAAACTTTCAAACATGGCTATATTACTTCTAGTGTATATTAAATCATCTACATATAAACAAACAATGAGCATTTTACACCCATCTTCAACTTTTATGAAAAATGTATGTTCATAAGGACATTTTTGAAATCCTTCCTTCAAGAAATAAGTTTTTATACGATTATACCAAACTCGTGGAGCTTGCTTTAATCCATATAGAGCTTTCTTTAATCTATACACTTTATGCTCATTGCCAAATTTCACATAACCAAGAGATTGATCAACAAATACATCTTCTTCCAAATTTCCATGAAAGAAGGCCGATTTTACGTCTAACTGGAAAATAGGCCATGAGTTTTGGGCTGCCAATGCAATCACCAATCTGATTGTATTATGCCTTGCCACAGAAGCAAATACTTCTTTGTAGTCGACACCAAACTTTTGCTTATAGCCTTTAGCTACTAAGCGTGCCTTGTATTTGTCAACTTCGCCATTCTCCTTCAACTTTGTTTTGTACACCCACTTAACACCAATGGACTTTTGCTCTACTGGAAGCTCTGTTAACTCCCAAGTGTGGTTTCTTTCAATGGCTGCCATTTTCGCATCCATAGCCTTCTGCCATTTTGCTTCTTTGACAGCAGCTTAAAAAACTGTAGGGGCACAATTTGAAAATAGAGCAAAGTATGTAAGTGGGTCTTCAGTTTGATCAATTCCAGTTACCTCATAATATGTCATCCACGTGGGGCGCCTTCTTTCACGTTGAGGACGTGAAACATCGGTTGTAACAATCTGCTCATCAGGTTCTGTTGCAGCTGATTGAGTTTCGGTGGTTGTTGGAACTTGATTTTGAGGAGTATCAAGTTGTTGCAAAGGCTGCTGCATTGTTTCATCAT
>BRYF01000027.1:7546086-7551086 GCA_030159135.1 Actinidia polygama | reverse complement strand
TACAAAATCAATTTGAATAAACAGAGGTATTTGGATGGATGGTCATCATTGGATTTTTTTAAACATTATTATTTTTTTTTTACTTTTCTGATTCATTTATCAAATAAAGATGGTGATTTTACCTTTATCACCCTTGCCTATTGACTTTGGCTCCGTTTGGTAATGCTTAAAAGTTAAGTTTTTTTTAAGCTTGTTATTAAAAATGCTATTTTTTTTGACCTTTTTGCTTTTCTAACTTTACTTTAGCTAAAACTAAGCAACTAAGCAAAATCAGAAAAGCAAAAAAGCCAACTCTGATTGGCTTTTTTATTTATTTTAAGTAAAAAAGCCAGTCGAAAAATTAAAAAAAACTGATGCCAAACGGAGCCTTAGGATATGTTCTTTTATTTTATTTCCGCTCGAAAGGTAAATGAATAACTAGCATTTGCCCCGGACAAAAAATAATGAGAAAGGCCCTTGTAGTTCTCATTGCTTTTACAACGTAAAATCGAGGGTTTCTACGACTTCTGTCCTAGAATTCTAGGGTCACGCGGCTCAATGGAGGAAGTTGAAAGTTTCTATGACCTTCACGCTAGAATTCTAGGGTCGTGCAGGTCACTGGATGAAGTTGAGATTGGAATTCTATGGTCTTGTGGCTCTCTGAATAAAGTTGAGGGTTTCTATGACTTTCGTGCTGGAATTCTGGGGTCCGTGCGGCTTAACCTTCAGCACTGGTCATCAAAAGGAAATTTCAAGGTTTTATGACAATGCAATCTGTAATTAGGTGTCATATGGTTTGGTAATTTTTTCATCCTATGACCTTCCACAAACCCCCATGCCCCTTACCACCTGAACCTAAGAAGGGGTGAGTGAAAAAGGCATGCATGATGGAATTGGAAGATAAAGTCAAAACATCCTACCTGCATCCATTACATTCCTCCCAGTTAAAAGGTGAGTGGCCAAGCAATCTAGCTGTTGAATCTTGTTATAATGATCTCAAGCTTTACTCATCACTGAAATCCCCCAACTCATCTCCATGTTGACAATGTGAAACAAAAAATCATACAAGAAAGACATATACCTGCGCTAGTTGCAACAGGTGAGATAACAAATAATCAATTATCATTACCTAGCGAAAAAGCTTGCTTAACCCCCACCCCCACCCCCACCCCCACCCCCATCCCACCCCCCACGCGCGCTGTTCTGGTCTCCGGTCTTTATCTTCTTCTCCGCCATCTCCCTGAAGCAGGGGAAAGTGAGAGAGAGCAGGCAGATTCAGGTTTTGGCAGCCAGAGACAACAAGCTTGAGCACCACAAGTGAGGTACCTAATTACAGATCGCATTGCCTTTATATGTTTATGAAACTTACTCTAAATGAAATGTTGAGTATTTAGACCACTATTATCAAACTAAGATTTTCATAAAAAGGGGGTAAACTTCGTTGACACCCTCTGAATTGATTTGAAACCACATGCACCCCATGTATCCTCTGAAATCACTCAGACACCCCTTGTGAGCTAAAAGTGTTTGACTTAGTGACATAATTACAATAATACCCTTGTTTCATTATCAAATTTTCAAGACAAAGGGAGAGAAAATAATTGAGGGAGCCACACCTTCCAACTAACTCCAACATGAACATCCATTGGCACCTCTCACCGCCTTTACCTTCAACCACCCGCCTTCACGTTCCACATTTCACCAACACCATCCACCTCCCACTGTAACTCACTTCATCCCTAACTTTGTTTCACCACTACTACAAGAGTCTCACCACCTAAAATAGTGAGGGAAACCCCCACAACTTAACTCACTGCCACCTCCACCGCCACCGAATCAAACCAAACCCATCATTACCCTTTTGAAGTTGTGGGGGTTGTTGTGATGGTGGAGCTTATGGTGGTGGAGGTGGTTATGTTGGTGTGTTTCAATGGTAGTGGAGGTGGGATTACAGTAATGTGGTGAAGGTTGTGGTGGTTCTTTTGAGGGAAGTTTCAAACTAGCAAAAGGGTAAACTAAGGGCAAAATAGGCATTTAGTGAAATCTTCTTTCTGTTAGGTTAATAGACGGTCAAATAATGATTGGACTAAAGTCACTAACCCTGTCACATAAAATCATTAGGTAAGGGAGTGCAGTGTCATTACAGAGAATAAAGAGGGTGGCAGTGAGATTTCAATGGAGTCCAAAGGTTGGGTGTCAGAGAAATTTACCCCAAAAAATGAAGTTTGGAAAAAGTATATTATGATTAAACACCAAACTTTGGTATAAACTATGTTGATTTCATGAGCAGAAAAGACCCTAGTACTGGATTTAATGACCATATACTACATAATGAAGTTAACCCCTAAATGTACATTTAAGTGTATCAATTTTACCAGAAACTTTAAGAATATTAAAGAAGTCAAATGGCGTAGGAAGGTCACAGAACACTTTTGACATGGGACCATATAAGTTTTTAACAGTAGCATAAGAGCAATTACCAAGGATCAGATATCAACAACCTGCGGATTTTCATGTTTGGAGTATTACTGTATAAGAATGAAAAAGATTTTTGCAAATGCATTACATTAAGGGACTTCAGTCTCCATAAACAATGTTGCAGTTTCTCAAGAAAAGGAATAATCAAAATATGACTGGTTATTGTACCAACAAATATGACTGCCTTTTCTCATACCAAACCAAACAAACCAGCCAACCAACAAAAAAGAAAAACCTCAAGCCTCGAGACTGAAAACATTATTGTGCAAGTGTCATAAAGATACATACCTGCAATGTTTGCAATTTTCAAGGCTTAACTTATGGCAAGGTATGCAAAATCACACCAAGATTTCTCAACAGAAAGTAAGATTGCAGGCAGGCATACACTCCTATACTGCCAAGGAGAGGTCAAAGCTGCTTTAGTTTACGCATTTCCTAAACCGCAATTTCTTTTTTAAGCCATATCAGCCAATTTTACTATAATTATTTTTATAAGACAACTTTCTCTATTTCTGCGGTCAATCTTCATGTAATGTTATCAACCATGAAAAACTATTTTTTTCTTCCCATGCTATATGACATTATATACCCCTGAGATATCTAAAATGCATTTTGAATATTCTTTCATCGATATCTTTGTAAACACCCTGCTACTTGTTTACAAAGGTTATCATAAAACAGGCCGCAGAATTTGCCCAAATTCAGTTGTCTTTGGCAATACACGAAAATAATGGAAATATTCTTCACCAAATTCTATGAGTTGTAAATTTCTGTTGAAATGTGCTCTATGCTTTCACCATTATGATATTTCATTTTTTTTTTTCATAACATCAGCTCATAGATGGGATCATTAGGTTCTTGGTCCCCAGAATTAGAACCTAGGAGAATTTGAAGCCTGTCATTCCTACGACATGAATAGAGAAAGGGGAAACGGCTAGGTCAACTACTTTATGGTAAGAAATTGAGGAGATTCAGTAAACTATTAAGTCAAAAGATCTACTGAAAACATGACACTTGTTTTCAAAACTGCAGAAATCCAAAACTATACACTTGTTCTCCAAAAAATAGTAGGACGTGGTTGGATGTGTGTCCGAAAAGCATCTAGGAGTGTCGAACAAGTGTCGTGTTGTGTCAGTGTCCACAATGGTGTTTGACACAAGAAGCCACCTTCTTATAAGTGTTCGTGCTTGTTAATAGAACATTTATGTATAAATACCTTATCTGCACCCTTTTTTCTTTGAAGTTAATTCGTTTGACGATACAATCATTTAGGTACCTAAATGCTTAAAATGGTAAGTAGTCCCCAGCTTCACATATAATAAAACTTCACATCATAGATAAAAAAAAATAAAAGAAAAAATATAAACAAACAAAGTCAGACACCCACATTATCTTTAGACGTTCTTCTAGTTAAAAGACAAAGTTCATCGGTAACTTCAAATATAAAAAGAAAAACAAACAAGAATTGTCAAGAAGTTAACCAACCTTTAAAACATACTCCTAGATAAGCTAGTTGAATTCAAAAGAACATGAGACATATCTCATCGCTAAATAGTTTACATTGGACCAAAAAAAAGAAGGAGAACTAATGGTGAGCATGAATTGAGATGCTCAAATGGATTTATTTCAAGGGTAGCACATCGCTAACTAGTTTTCCTGGTCCATACTGATGTTTTATGAGTCCATCATGAAACTTGAAAGGGTTGAGATAACAAATAAAGACAGGACATAAGTTTCTGAAGATCAACATGTACAGCAATAGCAATGTACAACGTTCATATCTTAGAAAAAACTTGGAAAAATATGTGATGCAACTTTAGATGATTAAAACTATTACAAACTAATGTACTAATGTATTGATCTTCCAGTAAGTCCAATCACAAATTCCTCGGAAAATTTTACCAATTAGGCTTTCGTTTGATCAGAGTGCAAAAACTGATGGAAATTGAAAGTAAAAGAAAAGAAAGTGAAAAAAAATTATTTTCGTAGAAGATTTTTTGTTATAAAGTTATTAGAGAATATTTAAAGTTACTTAATTTAACGTTAGCAAAAATCTCGGGGTGGACAAGAATGGAAGTTCTTGGCATGCTTCGTTGAGTTGTAAAAAAAAAAAATCAAATTTCTGTCACTTTCCACTACTTTCATGCTAAACAAAGGCAACCGGTGAAACATTTTCGTTTTCTTGTATTTTCCACCATTTTTATCATAATCAAACATAGCCTTAAATTAACAATATTCAAACAATTTCCTCAAAGATTATATGGGTTAGACAACTCAGGTAGACACACCTTCATCTAAACCGTTTCTAAACTCACCTCTTCTCCTTCACAACAAAAAACTACCCATGGGAACCAATAGTAGAGGTAGCCCAGAGACTCCCACAGAACAACCCACAAATGGGGCAAAGACTGCCACCGAACAGCCAAAAATGTCTACCGCAGCGACCATAAAAATAGACCACAATCAGTTGGACCTGAGGCCACAAAAGCCGCAAGCAGGGCAGTTATTTGCCTCCGAAAACCACCAAATACCAGATTTGACAC
>BRYF01000027.1:7473586-7476086 GCA_030159135.1 Actinidia polygama | reverse complement strand
ACTTATTTTTTTAAAATTTTGTTTAATTTTTTCAATTTTTCATTAGTTTTTTTATTAGTTTTTTTATTTTTTATCAGTTTTGTTTTATTTTATTTTATTTATTTTTAGTGTTTGATTATTAATTGTTAATTTAAAAAAAGAATCATTCAAATGCCCCCAGCATAGGATCATGCGTCTTCTTCCACGCACTCTCGATGATATTTGGCCGATAAGGAGAGTTCACCTCATGAGAACCCTCGGTGATTCTGACATATGTCAAGGTTTGGAGGAGTATGTTCATTTTAAGTGAACTTTTTTAATAGTTTGATACAAATTTTTTACTTTCTCGATTTAAAAAAAACATTACTAAAGAAAAAAAAATCATATCTACTTAACAAATTTATTAAATTTTTGACCAAAAGTATAAATTTTCATAATTATTTTTTAAAAAAATTGACAATAGCTACCCAAATAAATATATTTGTTAGTATTTTTGTTATTTTAATATATACTTTTTATTTTGATTCATATTTTTATATTTTTTAAAATTTTTATAAATAATGACTCTTAAAATCTATAACTAAAAAATAAATAAAAGATTACAACATATAATAAAAAATATTTATTAAAAAAAAATAAAACTAATAAAGAAAAGCAAAGAAAACTAAAAAATAAAATTAAAAAAACAGGGGAAGGACAAAAGGAGGAAGGAAAAAAGAGAGGGAGGGACACAAGGGTAAATTTAGGGGTGGGGCCAGGGGAGAGGGTCTGACACGGGGAGGGGGAAAAGCAGCTCTCCTGTGGGGAGGGAGGGAGAGAGATTGGGTCAAAAGAGGGCACGTGAGTAGGGGGTTGGGGAGAACAGTCATCCATGAATGTGCCTTCTCCGATCACGAGGCACCCAACAACAACACTCTCAATCCCATCAAAAAACCTATGTCCGTATCTCTGCCTCTCCTCCTCCTTTGCTCTGCAGTCTGCACTTCCACTCTCCCAAGAAAAATCATCTCTCTCTCTCTCTCTCTCTCTCTCTCATCACTCACCCACTTTGAAAACAGTGTAATTATATTCACTCAACTATAAATTAATAAAATTATTAATTTCATATATCGTACTATTTAATTATTGATATGGTACGTATCAGTATTAGTGTGAACCAATGTATCCTTTGTAAACAATATGAAACTCAATTTTACGTTTAAGACAATTTAAGCAAATCATATGATTCAAATGAAAAAAACATCTAAAATTACTTGACATTCATAATTTATCATAAAAAACCTTAAAATTCTAAAATTTATGAAAAAAATCACTACAATTTGTGTACGGAGGAATTTCGGAATTATGCCATTATATCCGGTACAAATCGATATAAGTTGGTATTTTAAACAAAACAGAACATAAGATTGTGTGTTAGTTTTTCAGCGCTACAGTACGATACAACATTAATAACTTGGCTAACAAAGTAGTGAACATTAAGACTCATTTGAGAGTAATGTTGCTTTGGTTTGGTTTTTTAGTTTTTTTATTTTTTTGATTTTTTTTATCATTTTATAAAAAAAACTATATTTTTTTAGTTTTTCTTGATGATAGGAGTTTAAAAATGTAGAAAAAATTATCTAATTTAAAAAAAATTACTAAAGACGAAAATAAATTATTTTTAGATAATTTTTTTTTAATAAAATGGTTTGATTTGGTTAGTGTATTTTTTTACCTGAATTTGAACTAAATTTTTACATTTTTAAATTCTTCCCGTCAAGAGAAACTATAAATGTATAATTTTTTATTAAATTATAAAATGTAACTAAAAAATAAACTCGATCGCAAGAAAAAATCACTATTTTATTTGTTACCCAGATAATCAACCCTAGAGGGGGGGTGAATAGGGTTGGTGGCAAACTTTTAATTTAATAAAAATTCTACCGAGTTAAGAGTTTAGAATAATATAAAAATAAGTATAAAGCTGATAATATCAATATGAGAACAATAATAAAGAGAAAGGGATAGAGAGATTCAAACTCAGCGATTTATCGTGGTTCGGTCCACCTGACCTACGTCCACTCCCCAAGCACACCACTTGAGATTTCAATCCACTAATCCAAACTCCTTACAGGTCGAGTTCAAACCTTTACACACCAAGAGTACACCTCTCTTGTTTAACAAGGTGGAGAAACCTTCTCACCTCACAAGGGTCACACCAACCCTCTTGACACAATTTACTGTGGATATGATTTTGAGATTTCTCTCACAATGACAATTCTCCTTTATGAGAAAGATATACAAATAAAGCTTTTACAATAATATCTCTCACTATAACTCTTGTATGAATTGAACTTGAAAGGCTCAAGGGATATTGAATATATGAAAATGAAGAATGCTTTGAGTTCTAAGCTTTTGTTTCTCACTTTGTGTCTTGTAAAAATGAGAGCTAAAGATTGGTATTTATAGACCTTAGCAAGAATATAACTTTTGGAGAGAATTTAAAATTTGCTAGCTAATTTTCAAACTTTCAATCAAGTTT
>BRYF01000027.1:7458586-7461086 GCA_030159135.1 Actinidia polygama | reverse complement strand
CACCCATTCTAAATTTTATCCAAACAAGATTAAAAATTATCCCCCTCCAAAAGTTATCCCCTCTAAAATTTATCCCCCTCTAAAACTTATCCCCCTACCATATCCGCCAGCCAATCGACCCCTAGATGTGAGGGATTCGGATCTATGAATTACAAGTTCCAAAATGATATAGTTTTGTACACTTAAGAATTAAAACGATGTCGTTTTGATCTGACCATGAAACGATATCGTTTTATGATTAATTAAAACAACGTCGTTTTGTTCTTAAAATGTTATAAAACGATGTCGTTTGGTGCATTTCATGATCACTCTATGAACTATTAATTCAGTGGATCCGAGCTCAACTGTGAGTATCCACGCCGCCATGAGTACAATTTTATTCAATCACTAAAATTAAAAATTAACAAAATAGAAAAAAAAGTGGGCCCTCCACTCTCTTGATAAGTTATACTTCTATTTTAAAAAAAAAGGTTGAACTCCAACCTTAGGAGCCCCACCTGCCCTGCCCTGAGCCTTGATGGAGGAGGTAAATCGCAGGTTATGCCTCAAGTGACACAGGGTTAAAGGCTTGCCTTGAAACTCCGCTTGCCAATGATCCTTTTCCATCTTTCAGGAATCGGACCCTCACACGGTAGCTGCGAGCTAGGCTGGCATCACACCACCCTCACCTTTTGCCACTTGAGTTATGCCTTGGGGGCTTGTGAAGTTTTTGAACTCCAGGCCAAAGTCTGGGTAAAGCTTTCCCATACCACTTGAGCTAGGCCTTCACTTCTATACCTCTATTTTAAAAGTGGATACTGTTAACTCAGTAATCACCCTATGAATTCAGTAAAACTTAAAAAAATTACACTAGCAACCCAGTGAAAATAAAGTTAAGGGGATTTATATTTCGTCCCCGAGAACTTATAGCTTTTTAAGTTTTGAAAAAAATAAATTAATTAAAAAATTTATACAAAAATAATAATTTTTACGCTCTTTTTTTTGTCAATTACAAAAAAAAAACATATATATATAGAGATTTGCAAAACCAAAGAAAATTTATAGTTCTTTGAATTTTTCTAGAAGACCATCATGTATGATTTTGTGCTTGCATGCATTTGTTTGTTCTGGGCAACAAAAAACAGAGAGATTTGCAATCAACAAATCTGATGATTCAAATCGGCATCTTCAACCAAATAGATTCCTCTATAGCTTCAATATCCTTTGTTTAGTTGTTTATCAGGCCATCAAACAATATCTAAGATATGTAATTTATTTTTTCCAAAACTAGAACTTCATTAATATAAATGTGACGTTGTATAAGAATGCAAAAAGTGCATGTACATTCATTGTCTCATTGTCTGTTCAAGTTTTTCGATAAATGAATAAATACTTTAAATTTTTTTAACCAATTTCCCAGAGGCAGTTGTCACAAAACTAACAAAATTAGAATAGACCAGTTTGGCTTAGATTTTTTTGAAATTTTTTAGTTATAATTAAAATTTTATACTTTAGCGGTTCTTCTTGTGAGAGAAATTTAAAAGTGTACATTTTTTTTTGGGAATTTGAAAATAAAATCCACTAAGGCAAAAAAAATTAGCTAATTTATCGCGTAAATAATTTTTTTTTGTCTTTAGTTTACTTTTTCCAAAATTAGATAAAAGTTTTTACATTTTTAAAATTATCTCGTCAAGAGGAACTGGCCTCTCGTTAAGAAAAAATTAAAAAAATATAAAATTTTGAATCCAACAATCAAAAAATTTACTAAAGATAAAAAAACTCATAAACCAAAGTAAATAAAAAAATATAAAAAAATCTAGGTCAAACCGGGAAAAAGAGAAAGAAAGACAACTAAAATAATTGCCATGGCTTTTATAGCTATGCCAAACAACACAACTTTTTATTTATATATTTAGCTAAAAGTAAATTAAAATAATTTGTTCAAAGGGTGATAATTGGATTGTTTTTTTAAATTTGTTTTTAATAGTTTTTAATTTTTTTTATTACTTTTTTAGGGTTAATTAAATAAGGATCTTAAAATCAGGGACTCATATGTAATGCACCATATTCATTAATAAATGTACCCAAGTCACAATTATGGGTGGATGTACCATAACAACTCTATTAATACCTATTAATTAGCAATGTGTGTGTGTATATATATATATATATATATATGGAGCCGGATTCAGGGACACAAATTTTAACACAATTTTAGACATTCCATTCTAACCCTTGAAATCAGCCCTATCAAGGGCTGATATTACAATAGAGTAAAATTTCAGGGTTATTAAAACGACGTAGTTTTAATAAAGTTCAAGAACACTTTAGAAAAATTTACTCAATTGTAATCTCAACCTTTGATTTCATATATATATATATATATATATATATATATATATATATATATATATATATATATATATATATATATTAGCATATTTAGCATATTTATGTTATGAAATGATATATATTTTTTTATTTGAATTCTTTTTGAATTAGTATAGAGTGATTTTATCGC
>BRYF01000027.1:7418586-7426086 GCA_030159135.1 Actinidia polygama | reverse complement strand
CTAACAGAGAACAAACAGCTAGCAGCTCAGGAAAACAGCAGCTGCAGTACGGTGCCCTTTTAAACTCCATAACCTTGAACTAGATTTATCACCCAGGCGCAGCAGCAACAACACCAATAACCAAGGATCAGAAACTCCAGCAACAGCTAAGAAGACGACAACAACAGAATCTTTAAAAAACTGTGACAGACTCTTATGATTATGAACTGAATCAGGATCCGCGACATAAGAGCTGAGACAGATTCAACAAGCCAGCCATAGCTTCAGCAGGAACAAACAGTAGCAGCAGTCAAGAAGCTGCTTTAACAGAAGAAACAGTAGCACCAAACATCCAACAGTAGCAGCAAAACCATAAGACAAAGCTGGACCCAGAAGCCAAAGAATACAACAGCAGAGACAGAAACACTAGATCCAAAGCATGAATAGCTGCTAAGGCAGCATCAAAAACCAGCACACCAGTAGACCAAAGCAGACACAACAGAATGGCAGCAACAAATTTAACACAACAGCTGCAATTGTGAGAGTTACAACAACCAACCAGAACACCAGGCAGCAACAACAAAGGACTATTCAAGGCCTGAGCAAAGGCTCAAACTATCTGTGACCCATTTATATATATATATATATATATATATATATATATATGAAAGCGGAAGACGGGACAGAAACTGGGTCAGAGAAGAGCCAAAAGCAACAGTAGCAAGAAGCTGCAGACCCATGCTTTTTTTCCCCCGAAAGACAGGACAGAAACTAGCTCAGAGAGGAGCAAGTAGCAGCAGCAGCAAGAAGCTGCAGACCCATACATTTTTTTTTTTTTGCGGAAGATAGGACAAAAACTGGCTTAAAGAGGAGCCAGTAGCAGCAGCAGCAGCAAGAAGCTACAGACCCATACATTTTTTTAACTCCCTATAACTAGTGAATAAAAATAAATACAAGACCTATCTATAGGAGGAAAGAATAGACAAAAAGCCTCTGGATCCATCCATAAGAGAAGAAAGGATAAGAAGTCATTGGACTGGTGGCTACCGGTAGGGCTGAGAGACACTACCGGTAGTGAGGCAGCATAACAACAACAACAACAAGAGGAAAGATATGCAGCAAGACCAGATAACATCACAACAGCTGTAGCTCAGCAGAGGCAATTGCAACAGTAGGCTAGGAGTAGCAACTAGCAGATCCCAGGAACAAGAGTGACTAAATCAAGATCAGGACTGAACCAAGCTTGTATCCAAAATCCAGAAGCATCAACTTCGCATTTGCAGTAGAAAAAGCAGGCAGCACTTCACTATATATGAGCATCAACAACAGATAGTAGCAGAATAAAATTGGCTAGGGCATAATAGGATCAGAGGCTGGTTGTCTATATATCCCTTCAGAGTGCAAAGACACTCGCCAGAAGGTGCGTCCCATCAGATTGGAGATTGATAGAAGGGGGAGGAAAATTGCAGACTACAGCTATGCATACAGAGCAAGAACCATCATCAAACCTGCCTACAATCAACACTTAGACCACAACAAAAGATCAAACAATTATATGCCAATAAAGCCTGGGTGCAAGTAGTTTAAAACACCATAAACAGAGATTTGAATTTTCCTAATTATAGCCTCAGAAGATTGAACTTTGCCTTTGAATATTCTGAGGTTTCTTGCTTCCCATAGAAAGTATGTGGTACTTGCTAGGGCCAATTTTTTCATCTTTTCCTGGTGCCTCTGGCTTCCTTTATCACCCATTTCACAACTGCTTTGAGGGTGTTGAGAGACCTGTGAAGGCCTAGCCAGCTTTTGATTTTTGACCACACCTGCCTAACAAAGTGGCATCGGAAAAATAGGTGATCAACTGATTCATCTTCAGCCCTACACAGAGAGCAAGACTGATCTAACTAAGGATCATGCAATCTGTCCTTTGTGAGGAATTTACCCTTCATGGCCAACCAAAAGATAAAAACTTGCTTAAGGATTGCATTGCTGTTCCAAATGATTTTAGGCCATTTTAGCTTCATACCTCTCGGTCTGAAGTGATCATATGCCAATTTGGATTGCAACTCACCATTTATTGACCACTGATTCAGCTTCTGAATTGCCGCTTGTTCCATCTCTTCAGAAGCTATAAGCTTATCTCGAAGGGCCATGATTTGTTTAATAAGAGAGGAATCCTCATGCTTAATCCTATAGTCCCAAAAAAATGTGTGCTTTAGATAAAATTGGTGAACCATTGGACCCAAAGAGAATCCTTCTTGGATTGGATGTCCCATAAAGTTTTAAAGAGAAGTGCTTTGTTCCAAGCCTTGGGATTTCGAATGCCCAATCCACTTTCTATCTTTGGGAGAATGATTTCTTTCCAAGCTACAAGCGGTTGTTTGAACACACTGCATTTGCCTCCCCATAATAAATTTCTGCAAAGACTCCCAATTTTTTCCCCAACTCCCACTGGAATTAGGAGAATGGAGAGCCAGAAGCATTCGACCCCTTGAAGTAATGACCTCACCAATTCAGTTCTACCTGCACAGGAGAGAGATGAGCCTGCCCAAGCATTAATATAGTTCGAGATCTTATCAATAAGGGGACTGAATTGAGCAATAGAAAACCTGGAGTCTGCCACTGGGATACCCAAGTATCTAAAAAGAAAGGATCCCTACGTGAAACCTGTGATTTCCATGATTTCTTCTAAATCAGAGCTGCAGATACCTGCTGAGAGGATGTTAGATTTAGCAAAGCTGATTCTTAGACTATAACAGTTCCCCAAATGGTTTAATTTCTTCATGAGCATGGCAACTAATATGGGGTCTCCTCTAGAGAACAAAACCAAATCATCTGCAAAGGCGAGATGAGTGATTTTTGTAACTCCACACTTTGGGTGAAAATTAAAGTTGGCATTTTTCTTTTAGCTACCAAGATCCCAAGAAAGATATTCCAAGCACAACACAAATAAATAAGGGGAGAGGGGATCTCCCTGCCTAAGACCCCTATTTCCTTGAAAAAAACCATGCAAAGAGACATTGAAAGATATGGAATAAGAGGTGGTAGATAGGCAAGTCATAATCCATCCAACAAAGATAGGAGGAAATTTCAAGGCAATAAGAAGGTTTTGAACAAAGGCCCAGTCCACTGAATCAAATGCCTTTCTCAGATCAACATTCAAAATGCATCTAAGAGATGACCTTTTGCGACCATATTTCCTTAGCAATTCTTGGAGTAAAAAGATATTCTCAATCATACTTCTTTTCTGAATAAAGGTTGTCTGAGTAGTGTCAACAGTATCAGCTAATGCAGGGACTAATTTGGAGGCGATTATTTTAGAAATAACCTTGTATGTGACATTGCAACAGGCTATTGACCGAAAATCCTCTACTTTGTCAGCTCCTTTAGATTTTGGAATCATAGCTAAAACTGAGTGATTGATCTGTCTTAGTAGCTGGCCTGATGCAAAAAATTCTTTGGCTGCTTCGCAAAAATCATTGCCAATGATGTCCCAAGCTTTCTTGAAAAAGCATGAGGTGAAACCATTAGGCCCCAGAGCCTTATCCTCTCCAATGCCAAAAAAGGATGGTTTGATTTCCTCATCAGAAACAAGTCTAGTAAGGTCATTGACATGCTCAACTTTCAAGAGATTACCTTGAAGAATGACATTCTGATCCAATCTAGCACAAGATATATCAAAAATCAGTAAATCTTTGTAAAAATGCACAAAAGCCTCACTTACTTGATTTTCAGACTTGGATCTGCTTCCATTCGCAAGAGAAATAGATGCAATATAATTCCGGGATCTAGCGCTTTTGATCAAGTCATGAAAAAACTTAGTTCCTCTATCACTGTTTTGCAAGAATCTGGCTTTAGCTAAATGGGAGCAGGAGCTCCTGTTTGCATCTGCTAGATTAAAAACTTTTAATTTCATGGCAACCATCTCAGATTGCAGGTTGCAATCTGTTGGATAGTCGTGGAGTTGCTGCTGAATTGAAAGAAGAGTTTCTTCAGCTGCTTTGGCCCTCTCTGAAATATGGGAGAAATGCTTGTTGTTGAGTTTCCTCAGAGGCTTTTTCAAGGCCTTCAATTTACTACAGAGCCTATGCATCTTGCTGCCTCTGATATGCATTTCCCAATATTTTCCAACAATGCCCAAGAATTCTTCATGTTTAGACCACATGTTGAAGAATTTGAAGGAGCTTGGACACTGCTGAGATTGTTCAAACAGGGAGACCAGGACTGGAGAGTGGTCTGAGACAAAACTATGCAACCCAAAATTTGCATGTACTTTCAGACCCTGTTGTGTCCAAAGCTCATTAACCATAACTCTATCATGTTTGCACCATGTAGTGTTATTTGTCCAAGTAAAAAAAGACCCAAAAAAGTTTGTATCAACTAGACCAGTGGAGTTACAGCAGCTAGCAAAATCACTGGTTTGATAGTTGGTAATAGCAGTTCCATTTATTCTTTCCTCTGGATTCAAGACATTGTTAAAATCACCTAATGTAATCCATGGAGAATCCAGGTTGGAGCTGAAGTTTTCCAGATTATCCCAAAGAGTCCGTCTACCCACAACTGTGTTAAAACCATATATGAAACTCAAATAAAACTTTGACCCCGTGATTAAACAAGAGGCATGACAATGAATTACCTGAGCAGAGGATTCCACAAGATTTATTCTGACCTTACTAGGATTCCAAAGAATAAGAACCCTACCTGCCTGATGATTGTGGAAATTATCTAATGATGCCCATTTCCTAAATTTATGCTTCACAATATCTTTGGAATCTTGCCTCTTGAGCTTGGTTGCCAAGATTCCCATGATGTCCATTTTGTTCTTATTCAAGTAAGCAAGTTTCCAAGATTCCCATGATGTCCATTTTGTTCTTATTCAAGTAAGCAAGAACCCGCTTGTGTTTCAGAAGTTTGTTGAAACCCCTGATGTTCCAACAAGAAACTATCATTGAAGATAGATATTGGGAGAGTCACCCCCATTTTTTGCACTAAACCCATCCATTTGAGCTTCATATCCAACCCTTCCTGCTTGGGTCTTTTCTTGCTTTTTCCTTACATCTTCCCCTTTAGTCAAAGGGGGAACTAAAGGGGAAGAGGGGGAGGGGGCTTTGAAGAGGTAGAGGACTGAGATATTTCTATACTCCTATAGACCGTGCTTGCAGTCGCAGCTTTTTTGATTATCTGGGAAGTGATCTTTTTCTGCGCAGCAGCTGAAATACCACTCTGAAACTAGGGATTTTGATGGGTGGTGATTTTCAACTCACCACTAGCTTGATTAGCTTGATGAATGTAGTCTGCACCCCCTATCTGCCTTCTCTGTTGATTGGATTTATTCTGAGTTTGACCTAGGCTTCTTCTAGAAATCTGAGAATGATCCTCAGGGGTTCCATTCAAAACTTTATCTCTGCCCTCTAACTGGCCCTTGAATGGATTTACTTTCTTTGACGGTGGTCTCTTGGGCTTCTTCTATCTTGTTTTTTTCATTATTGGGATTAATCTGAGTCTGAGCAGAACCTAACTCTTGAGATCGAGGCTGCTCGATCTCAGTTTCCGGTCTTTCAGCCAGGACAATAAACTTATTCCCTAGCTTCAGGTTTACAGGTGTCCTGCCATCTAACTGAATATTGGTTGCTTTGCCTTGGACTTGAACCCATTTTGCATGTCCTCCTTTGCTCGGGAGAGCAGTCTGTCTAGTTGTTGTCGCCACTGCAGGGCCCTGTTCTAACTGATTTGCATTCAGTACTTCAGTGGTTGTATCAGCCTCCACTTGTTTGTTCTTGGATTTCATCTTCTTAACACTACATCCCGCATCAGAATGTCCCACCATCTTAACAGTGTTTGCAAAATCTGGGTAGGTTCTCGTAGAAGATTGCCTGCTCAATAACCTCTCCGTTTGGCAATTTCAACATTTCAGCTTGGGGTAGATCATTTTTCATATTAATCTCCACTAGGCAATGGGCATACGACACTCTCTTCTTATAGGTTGTTAGCTTATCCATATAGATTGGCTTGCCTATGCAGGTACAAAGTTTCCCAAATATTCTCGGATTCCAATATTCCATGGGTAGGTTACGGATCTGAACCCAAACTGGAAAACAACTTATTCCTTCATTTTAAAATCTAAAGTTTTGTGGCATTGTCTTTAGAAGCAAGGGTTTTTCATAGACAATATACGGGCTGTTCTCCAAGACTTTCATTTGGCTTTCCAAGCTTTCAAATTGGAACATAATCCAACCACCATTGTGGTGGTGGACTTTTATTGGAACTTTCCAAGCTTCAACCAGCTGATTTAGAGCCACCTTTCCAGGAAATCTCCCACCAAATTAACCCACTCGATAGTTTTTCCATGTGCTCCATGTGTCTTGTATCTCCTCTTCCTCTATTGGGATTGGGCCATCACCCGTGTCAATTTGTTCTAATTGGCTTCCTAGAGAAGGACTCCTGTTGTTTTCAAAGAGGCTTGCATAAGTATCTTTTCTTGCTCCTTGAGATGGTAGCACCCTTCTTTTGCCTTCCATTGTGACTGCAATATCATTGGGAGCAGTCCCCTCTTTCTTATTGGCATTCTGACAAACACCTTGTGTGCTCTCTGAATCTTCATCTCCCAATGTTCGGGAGGCTGTGACTGATTCATCTTCTAATTCTACTCCCTCAAATTCCTCTACCAAGGGAGTCAGCATATCGTTTGACATCTCCATACGTGGACCTATTTCAGTAGATGGCGTTGCATCTTCAATGTCAGTTGCTCTGGAAGATGAGGATGCCATGGTTTTCCATGTACCAGTAGGGCTTCCACGAATCTCATCTTGTTTACCCAACTCAGCAGGGATAGGAGGAACAACAATTTCTACTTTCCTTTGGTTAACTGTATTAGAACCAGTAGTACCATTAGCCCATCCAACTGGCATTACATATGTTCTAGCCAAGAGCATTTCCAAAAATTGGATCCGAGAGAAAATCTATCAATTAAATATAGACATTAATACACTTTGAAACCATTCTTCATTATAAATTAATAAAAGATAAGATCATATGGGTCAAATTCTAAAAACAATGTGTTTAGGTCACCAAAAAAATTCAAATGTTACTTTATAGGAGAACAGTGTTAATACATAAATGTATTGCAAAGTTCAAGTTATTTTTCGCACTAAAAAAAATTATTTCTGTAAAATATACAAAATATGAAAAGTTTCTGTCTCAATGACCCGCTAGTGAATTTTTTTGGCTCCGCTACTGCGTGTTCACTTTCCATCCAAACTCATAACGGGTTCTAATTGTTCAAGTTTTAACTATAAGAATCAAACTGATACTTCAGTCAAACTACTAGAACCAATGGTGACATTTACCCACTTTTTAAAAATCTAATTAGGAATTAAAAAGATATTATTAAGGGTGAAATACACTGACCATCCCTGAGGTTTCAGGTTAATACACCAAGCACTCATGATGTTTGAGAAATGGCAGTAACCTCCTATGAGGTTTGAAACTTGTAACAGATTTCTCTCATTTTGCACTAATCACCCC
>BRYF01000027.1:7356086-7361086 GCA_030159135.1 Actinidia polygama | reverse complement strand
CTCTTTAAAAGTTGTCCTAAATATAGAGGGAAAATACTATGTGGACCCCAATATTGCATACTTAAGTGAAGTGGAACATTTGGATTGGCTAACATGATTGGGTGAACCCCACACCCAGCCAATCCAAATGCTCCACCTCACTCAAGTGTGCATTTGGAGTGCAACATTGGAGTACCCATAACACTACTCAAATATAGAGCTAGTACGCCCTCGGTCACACATTTTACGTGTGAAGGCCGCGCGTGCTCCAAAAGCCTGGATTTACAAATTTACCCCCAATTCACGGTAAATTCGCGAATTGTCAAATGCTATTTATCTGGACGAATTCATAATTTAGGCCAAGTTTTGGATTTTCGCGTATTAAGTGTTGCCAGTTGTTTAAGATTGTAATACGAGTGTATAACAGGGCATACCATTTTCACTTGTCGTAGATCTCATCTAAAATTATTCGTTATAGCATAAAAAAATTGATGAATATATTGTTAAATATTTCTAATATTACAAATATTTATGTATATAAATATATAAAAAATATTAAATAAACACTCTCACAACGCTCTCGATTCTATAGATTTTGAGAACGGACGCTTCCGTGCTCGCTCTGCTTTAGTTGGGAATCTTTTGTTAGTTTTGTTTTTTCGTATTCATAAAAGGAAATTGTAAGTTCAGTCCCCGTCCAAGTTGGGGTTCCACAGTTCATGAGACTTGGTCAAGCACACCCACGTTGGAATCAGCCAGGTTTCATCCAACGAAGTCGTTGTGGAAGAATTATTTGTGACCATCACTTGACTTTAGCGCATAGATTTTTTTAGAAGCCATCGATGATTACTTTGAAAAAGTCGTGGCGTTGCCGCGTCAGAACCACAATGAAATGTCGTGAAATCTGAATTTTTAATGGAAGGAAACTTCTGATGCATAATACGCCATTTTGGACTGGAATACTTTCGAATAGAAAGGATAGAGCAGGAAGAAATGCACGGCTTGGTAGCTCTCTTCTAATTGAAATAATAAATAATATTAATAAAGAAAATGATATATATATATATATAAATATATATATATATAAATATATATATTATTTAATGTGACATCTTACATGCCCTAATTGTATATATTTTGTCGAGCCTATCAAATCATGTAATTGTTGTCAAATGGGATATGTGTGATATTAAATAGGACCAGGTTTCAGAGAAATTTTGGCCAAATAGAGGTCTATCCTAACTTATCTTAGTGATTTGAGTCATTCATTTTGTAATGCACATTGAGAAGATCATTCAAGTAAAAAATCAGATTGATATGAGATTTGTAGGCACACGATCCAAAACATTTTTCTTTAAAAAAATAGTCTGTCTATATTTAAAGTTATATTTTTTTATCTTACCAAATATCGATCTGATCATGTGATTATTGATATCCGATCAATAGTTAAATATCCATAAAAAATTATAAAAGAACCATAGAATTTACCAAAACACACCAGTAGAATTTATAAGAAATCTATTCATAACAAAATATCTCATAACAATGACCACAAAAATTCATAACAAAAATACTACGGTTCATAATTAAATCAATACAATTCATAAAAGCAAATTGACAGCTAATTCACGCTAATGACAACTAAATCTAACTAATTCAAAATAATAATCATAATCATTCATAACAATAATAAAACAATCATAACTACATCACAAATGTATCATAAAGATGTAGACCCCACTTTAATTATTGTGTGGACTCTACTATAATTAATACGTGGACTCCACATAAATATAACTTAAATTATTATAAATAATATCATAAATCATCATAAAATACCATAAGTTCTCAATGAGCTAAATATTTTATTTTTAGTTAAATTTCCTTTAAATTTAAACAAATATTTTCAGATTCCTCTAGTAAAAAAAATCTAAAATGTATAAAATTTTGATCAAATAATTTATAAAGTTTATGCGAAAAAAACTCGCAAATAAAAGCAGCTAAAATAGAAAAAGAATTAAAAAAAACAAACAAATTGGGCCTTGGTATTTACAGTAAAATTAAAATTTGACCCCTTCAAGATTTTAAATTTAATTTTAACTTTTGCGAAATTTACCTAATTTTACCTTGATCCCTTGCAAAAAAAATTTATTCCGATTTCCAACACAAATAATGGAGGTGGTGAAAATAATATTAGTCGTGGCTGCAATGGCCACATTACAGTCGTCGTTATGACGTTATCATAGACGCGAATATTCAGTTTGACTTCATGTATCACCGATTTAAAACTTGACTTTTTTAATAATGTAAATTTCACTTACTTCCCTAAGGCCCTGTTTCGCTGGAGGATAGCCCATGGGGATAACTTTTCTCCGGATAACTCTCTTTATCCGGTGTTTGGATGGTTTAAAACGTCCCGGATAACTTTTTCTTCCGAATAATTTTTTTTCCAGCAGACGGATAGAGGCAGATAATTTTGAGGTGACCCTCACCCTAACTAAAAATTATCCTGGTGGATAAGGGTGAGGGATAAGAAAGAAAATATAGAGAGATAAACAAAATATAAAATATCTAGATATTAAAAATATATATATATACATATATAAATATCTAATATAAAGATATTCATACATATAATATATATATATATATATACATATTTCTTTCTATATATTTTCTTCCTTATCCCTCACCCTAATTCACCCATTTTAAAAAGTATCCAACCAAAATTAAAAGTTATCCCCCTCCAAAAGTTAAACCAGCCCTAAGGTTTATAAAAAAATACAATTAAATCCCCTATAGTTTCATAAATATCAACAATCTCTCTTACTTTTGAAATTAATGTCAAGATTTTTTCATAAACTTGGCTTTTAATTTAGGGCTTTCAATTTTTTTTTCTCAATACACTCACTAAAATACAAAACTTTGCTATTAATAAAAATAATTATGAAAAATTGATCTACATATTTTACTTTTGAAGTGTTCTAATCTAAGCATACTTAAAAATAAATTTTATTATCATTTTTTTTAAAAAAATAATTTTTATTTATTTTAATGTGTGAATTGAGAAAAAAATTAAAAGCCCTAAATTAAAGGGCAAATTTGTCATTTTTGTATAAAAAATTAGATTTAAGGAGAGTTTTAACATTATTTTTAAAAGTAAGAGAGATGAATGATATTTTTAAAACTATATTGAATGTGACTGTATTTATTAAAAATATGAGAAAATGTACCCTACTTTTTTAGTGACACATTTTCAATCAAACCCAGAAAAAATAAACAAACACATTAATGTTAGTTTGACAAAATGTTAGGAAGGTCGAAATTTTCTGTAGAAAATGAGCAACTTACCTACGTCATATATACTTGGATTCTCTGTATTCATAAAATAGATTGTACCGATACAATTCATGCATTATAAATCCCATTTTGGATCCATTTTGATAATTCATAACGTTCATGTTGTAAACCTCATCGAAAAATTTAATACTGCAAGAAATCATGTTGATAGGATACAAACCAATAGTCGATCAGTATCAATTATATGAAGATAAATGAATATAATATTGTGTGTTACACTCATTTATCTAATTATACAATAACAGTAAACGAATATTATACTATGTTCGATCAATGTGATTTTTTACAGTACAGATTTTCACAATGAAATTTACAATATGGACGGCTTGAATCATAGAAGCCAAGTCATTTTTTAAGAGAATGGTTTCAGCATTTTATTAATTATTTGAAAGTGCTTTTAATGCAATAAGCATTTTGGCTACAAAAATATGCTGCTATGCTACAAAATCATGTTGCCAAATAATTCCTTAAAATATAAAATAGTGTTTTTAATATATTCTATATATTTTATTGAAGTATACAAATATATATCTATATGTATATGTATTATATTTTTTTTATTGTGTCACTTTCAAGAAAAATATTTCATTCATCTGTTCCAACTTGTGGATTAGGATGGAAATTTAATGCAATTGCACTTTGCATTCCATTATTACTTGTTGTTTTCCAACATATTAAGTAAGGCTTATAGACTTTTTATGTTTTCGGAATCAATTTTATAGAGTAATTGTTAATTTTTTTAAGAAAACATTAAAAAGTTATATTTAAATAATAAAAAAAAACTATTTTTCTCTAAAAATAATTAATTTAAGAAACTTCAAATACTGGAAAATTATTTTTACTAAAAATATATATAATATAAGAAAATTATATATATATATATATATATATATTTTATTTTCAAAAAATAATTTCTGAAAAATTTGCGCTCCTAATACGAGGACTTCTCTACCTTGTTCTTTTTCATGTTATTTCTCCTTTATCGTGAGCTTGCATATATTAGAATTGCACAGGGAAAATAAAAGGGAAATTAACAATTAAATGGAGAAAATGAAATGAAAGACCATAATTTTTCATCTTATTTCTTTTTGGGTTGAGTTGGGAAAATGAGAAGATAATTTGAGAATATTTGTCCAAAAATTGCTTTGTTTGGTCAATAAGAATAAATTACTAAATTTTATTTTTCTAGGCTAATTTATTCTATTGCGTGCATTATGTAAAAAAAAACTTTTAGGCCTACTTATTATAGTTTTACAACATAAAAAATATATAAGATATAAACGTCAGATAAGAGATACATTTTATGCATATACGTAGAAATAAATTGTTATAAAATGGAGAATAAATTAAAAAATATAATGATTTTGAAAAAGCGTTACTAGTTTGAGAGAAATAAGGGAAAAAAAAGTGTTTTAGTTATTTTTTTTGTGGGTCCAACTAAAAAAATAATTCAATGGGTAAAAAATATGTTCAGCTTTAGTAATTTTTTGGCCATTGGATCAAAATATATATACGTCCCACACATTTGAGAAGAAATAAGTATTTTTCTTTTTAAAAAAAAAATAGTCTCAGGTGAAATCCCAGCCATTGAATTAACTCAAATGGATTCCAACAATAGATAGTGGAAGATAGTTTGGAAGATTCAAAAATATTTTGTGTCT
>BRYF01000027.1:7351086-7353586 GCA_030159135.1 Actinidia polygama | reverse complement strand
GACGTCGTTTTGAGGTGAATACACACAAAATGACGTCGTTTTGTCCCTGCAACCCGGCAGGGACACGCCTCGCCACAGTGATCCCGAATCTCGTTTGGGTGAGGGAACTGCATGGTGCTGTTTTTGCAAGATTGTGCCCATATCAGGTCTAATGATATGATTACCGCGTTTTTTCCCCTAGGTTTTGTTACGTAGATCATCGATACAAGATATATATTAGATTGATTTGAATTTTTATGTACATGATTGAGACATTTTCGTTTGATAAAATGGACGGGCAATATGATTTTGACAATAAACTAGAAGGTAAACAAGAATTATGTAGTTATCATTATCCGATCAATTTGATTTTGTGCATGAATACTTTTTTTAACGGTCTCTACATATTCAACGATTCTGATTATACTATTAATTTGTGAGTAGACCTCACATTAGGTAGACCCACGTGATTCTATAGTTGTCAGATATACTTTGGGTGTAAGAGACGATGGGTTTGTGATCACCCCACCAAAAATATAATTATTTAGTACATATATATTATAAAATAAAATCTTTGACTATCAGGTGATTATTCGACACAAACTCTTAAACTTTATTGCTTTCGTAATTCATTTTCATGAACTAGATTATTATGTATCATACGCGATAAAAATTTAAAACGAATTAAAAGTATATGAAAAATATAATTTGACATCGTTTCATGTCATATACATGGATTTAAGTCTTAGTAAATTTAAAAATGAATAAAAAACGTATCAGATCAAAGAGATAATTAGTTGGTAGTGCCTATAAATAAAATTACAATGGTTGAGCTAATTAGGTAATCATCTAACTTAAAAATGGTATATAGGCAGCCTAGTCACCTAAGCGAGCGCCCAACTATGAGTAACTCAATTTGGACTGAGAATCTCGCTTAGGCACCTATGCAAACGTTGTTTCTTTTTGTATTTTTTTTATTTAGTTTTTTTTAATTTTTTTTAATTTTTGTTTCTTTTATTTCTATTATTTTTAATTAATTTTTTTATCAAATTTATTTATTTTTATTAGTTTTTTTTTGATAAACAATTTTTTTATTATATGTTTGTAATATTTTATTTATGTTTTAGTTGTAGATTTTGAGAGTCATTATTTATAAAAATTTTAGAAAGTATAAAAATATGAGTTGTGGGGCAATTTAAAGGGGCGCCGAGAAATAGCTATTGGTCGTATTAGAGGCAATCACTTCATCCATGTTTTCTTAAGCCCTCATTACCCTGTATTGATATGTTAAAAGTTATTATTTTTCTTATGTGTTTTTATGAAAAATCAGACTATTAAAATTTCCTAAGTGCTTAAAAATTTTAAACAAAAATTCGAAAGAAGAGATGGTATTAAAAAAATTTAAAAAATAATTCTTATGTGTTTAAAAAATTTATATAAAAATTAGAAAGGTGAAAGTAAAAAAAAATTAAAAAGTTTTGATCATTTTTTTAATAAATAACCAATAGATGTTATTAACAAAAAAATTAATGAATATGTATGAAATATATATATATATATATGAAAATAAAAAAATACTAACAATTAATAAGTAAACACACTAATGGCAAAACAAAAAAAAATAATTAATGAAAAAACAAAAACAAAATTGATTAAAAAATAAACAAAACTAATAAAATAAAAAAAACTAAACTAAATAAAAATTAAAAAAAAAACTGAAAAAAAAAGAAATAAATTTGATAAATTTCCCATGGCACTCCATCACCACCTTATATATACATCACAAGAGCATTTGAAACCAGATGGGCTTGGGCTGGGAGCTTAAGTTGGGCCACAAGGGCTGGGCCTAGACACCGTTTCAGTCCATCACAGTCAACCAGAGTTGGGTCATAAATATATAGGATCAGAATTTGGAATCCATAAAGAAATGACATTTTGCACCCTTATAGTTTTACAAAAATATCACTTTACACCCTCCACTTCTAATTGTGTCAATCAATCCTTATACTTTAGGTCATTTGTCAGTCCTTTTATATATCCAACTACCCTTCAATGAAAGGCAACGTGTCCTCTTCACATAAGGCCTTGTGACCTCTTTCCCAAGTTAATTGACTTTAATTAATTTTAACGTCCTCTCTTTAAATTAAAATGATCACTTTTAAGTTTTTCATGTAACGAACTTACTAGATACCCTTTCTCAATTTATGCCTCTTCTTTATATATCAAAGCTTTGGTACTCGATCTCTTGTTAAAATTTTGAGAACGGTAATGTTTAAGCGATATTTTGTTGCAGTTGGTCCAATTATTTTTTGTTTGGGAATATTTTATGTTGTAAATTGAATTTCAAACTCATTGAGATTTATTTATTTAATATATATAATTTTTATTTTCTAACAAAAAATTACTCGTAAACTTGAATATGTAATAAATAAATAAATAAATAAATAAAAATGACTTGAATATTTTTGGGCCATTTGATCCTGTTCTAAACAAGTGATATTTCACTGTTACATTAATTTGA
>BRYF01000027.1:7331086-7336086 GCA_030159135.1 Actinidia polygama | reverse complement strand
GTTCTTTCGCTATCTACAGTTGAAATTTATTTGAGTTAATCTAATGACTGAGATTTCACATGAGATTATTTTTTCTTCCAAAAATATCATATTTTTTTTCTTAAAGGTGTGTGACCCACATAAGTTCTTATCCAATGAACAAAGAATCTCTAAATCTGGGCATGTTTTTTACCTATTGGATATTTTTAGTGGGACCCACATCAAAAAATTAAAATACCAATTTTTTCCCTCATTTCTTCCAAATTAGATTTTTTTTTTAAAATCATTATAATTTTTCATTTGTTCTCAATTTTGTAGCAATGTATCTTTTATCTAACGTTTATATCTTATCTGCTCTTTAGATTGTAAAACTCCAACGAGTACGCCTAAGATGTGTTTTTTTTACGTAGTGCCCGTGAGTACGAATTATTATTAGTACTAATATAATTCATACCAAATACATTCATAAAAAAATATCTCATAACAAGTAGTACAAAAATTCATAAAATAATTTGATAGGAGAATAAGATTTAATCATAAAGTGCCGTGTAGCCAACCAATCATAAATTTATTATAGATATTGTGGATTCAATCGAATATGGTTTGACATTTGAGAGAATAAGATCGTGAACCTATGAAGCATTAGAGTTTTCAGTCAATGTCATGTGTAGCCACCAAAGCGTCAACCAGTTAAGTTTTTAAATTTTAAAATGACTATAAGACATTTGGTAAAAAATTAAGGATTATTTTTGATATTTTTCCTTTACATGGTAGGAGAGAATTAGGAAAGGAATACACTTCATAAGATTCGAAACCAGACATTACATCTTATATGAGAGCATGTCAACCATTATGCCAACAATTTATCAAGATGGTTGGTTGTTTAATTATTAAGTGAAAATAATCTTAAAAAAAAAAAGTTGAATTTTACTTTTTCCATGTGGTATTGATATGCACCAGCTTATTCTTCCTCTAAATTAAAGATAAGTTTACATCTCACACAACGAAGAAAGACATATTTTTAAGACCAAAATGTTTTTGTAAAATCTTTATTACTTCAAATATATGCCAATTTCAAAATACTCTTCATATTTATTTTTATTTCTCACTTAGCCCTAGGGATGATAAATGAACTAAGGTATTCGAGTTTGACTCGTGATTGACTTATTAAAAGCTCAGTTGAGAGTAGTTCGCTTAATAAACAAATCAAGTTTGTACATATTTTAAAATTCGTTAAGTTTCCAAATCCAATTTGAACAATTATTACTCGACTCAATAAACTTATAATGTTTAAAAATTCTAAACTACTCGAGATCGGATCGATTAGACCTTATTTGAGATCATTTCGTTTGATAAATAAACCAAACTCGAATATATTTTTAAAATTCATTAAGTTTTGAAACAAATATTAAACACTCCAACTCGTTTATCAGCCCTACCTACCTCTCCACCACCCCTCCTTTTTTTCGCCCTATTCTTTTACTGCCACCCCTCACTCTTCTCGTGCCATAGTCCTCTAGTCCTTCCCTCTCCCACCCCAGCATATTGCCAGCACACTTCCGAGCACAATAAACCACAAACTACATGTATATTTGGTTGATCTAATTTGAGAGAGAGAGAGAGAGAATTGGTGGGTGGGGTCGTATTTAAATATATACATACGTAAGTATATATGTATAAAAGTGTGTGGGTTTAATTCAATAAAGATAGAGATTACGAGGGTATTAAAGTCAATTCAACTTAGAACTCTGTTGTTACTTTTTAACTTTCATTTGTAATGCAACGATCAACTTTTATACTTTAAGGTAAGGGTCAACTCGTCACGTTTATTTTTAAGATGTTTAAAATTGTAATAGAATCTAGTCATGTAAGATGCACGCGATCTAAATGAAGCGTATAATTATCTTTATATACTTACTTTTATCTTTCCGTCTATTATTTTTATGCTAGATGGATTCTTAATCTTAAACCGACCTCATTTTTTGACATAACCCTCTTCTCTACACCCTTCACCAACCATTATTGACATTCTAGGGCCATTACTTCACATCTTCCAATCTCTTATTTAAATTGACGTGCCAGCTCCTGTGGCTAAATCAAGAACTCATTTATGGAAAATCTTAGAATTGGTGGAATGGATTTATTTATTTATTCTTTTTTGGATTATCCGGACAGAATTTGACGCAAGCTAGGCCAACGCTTTTACGGGGAGCCATTTTCTTTTACGATCTTTCTCCTTTTCTTTCCTTTCTTTCCTTATTTCTCTTTCTTTTTTTCTCTCTCTTCCTCACTCACTCTGTGCGATCCACTCTATCTCTATTTCTATCTTCGATAAACCCTTTCCCCACTGGCCGGCCACTGTTGGCAATCACCCTCACCGCGCAACCCTTCTCACTCCCTCTCTCATCTCAGTTCTCTCTCTCTCTCTCTCTCTCTCTCTCTCTCTCTCTCTCTCTCTCTTTCACAACAGCACCATAGCGCCACTGACGACCACTTCTGCAACCGGTAACCTCCAGTGACCCCTACGATATCCCTCCCTCTTCATCACTAATCTCTCTCCCTCCCCTCCCCTCCCCCACACCCAACCCCCACCCCTGCTTTTTTTTTTTTTTGCTTTTTCCCCTTTTTTCCCTTTCCCCAAATTTCTTCCCCATCCCCCTTTCTTTCTCACAGGCATAAAAACTCATCGCGGGACCGCCACACATGCCTTCACTCTCGGGTTGAAAAACAGTGCGAGTCTGGAGAGGGCTTTGCTTTTTGACCTCAATTGCTTAATTGTTGAGTTTACCCGCTTTCGAAATTGTATAAGCTTCGTAATTGCTGAATATGCTTTAGTCGATGTGATTGAATATTTAAAACGTTTATTTTCTGTTTTGTTGGTACTTTTGGGTGATTGGATATTAAAGTATTGACTTATGTGATGGCTTCTTCCTAAAGTCGGTGTTTAAGTGGTGGTGGGAAGGGTGGAATTTAGGTTCGACATACCTTAAAAAATGGTGGGTATGATGTTGTCAACTAAGAATCGGTGTAAGGGGTGGGGGCATAGGTTGGATATACTTTGGAAAGGAGCGGGGAGTGGGGTGGTGGTGGTGGGTGGTGGTGGTGGTTGAGATTATCAATCTAGCAATCTTGAGTCATGAGACATGATCAAAATTTAACATGCCTAACTAAGAAATGGGAAGGGGATAATATGGGTGGAGGACATAGGTTGGACATACTTTGAAAATGGTGGGGTGAGATTATCAATCTTGAGTCAGGAAACATGATTAAATTATAACATGCCTCAGAAATGGAAAGTGGATAATGTTAAACCGCTAAAACATGAATGGGCGTAACAAGCTTTAGAAAAAGAAGAAGTGGATGATATTAACCAGCGTAAATGTGATCTCTCGTGTTACTCTCTCTCCCACTCTCATTTGTGAAGCGGTGTGTAGAGTTCGCTTTATGAGTCTGCTCGTGGGCTCACGTAAGATCCGATCCATTTGGAGAGAAATCGCATAAGTTCGCATCTACATCGTCCCATAATATCGGGGTGTTGCCGCCTATAGATCGCTAACTATCGGTTTTGATACCACTTGTTGGAGAGAGTTCGCTTCAAGGGTCTACCTGTGGGCTCACGTAAGACCTGATCCATTTGGAGAAAAATCGCATAGGTCCGCATCTACATTATCTTGGCCTAATATACACTGTTTAGAACTCGTACTCACTTACAACAATTGTAAGTGGTGAGTTCATCCAATGTATATTAAGAGCCAATTTTATTTTTTAATTATTCGATATAGAATTTATTCTTCACATATATCCTCAACAACACTTTCCTTACGTAAACTTATCTTGAAATCGAGAGATTCTCTCCCTTCTTTAGATACATCTTGATATATGACTTGAAGGGGATAATATTACCAAATAATTTCATTTTCCCTCCATCCCCCGTCCCATCCCCCTCCACCTCCAATGTCGCATAGTTTTTTGTCACCCCCCACCCATAAACACCCAATTTTATGTGATATATGCGTATATGTGAGTACAGAGAGAGAAAATGAATAGGATGTGGATTTAGCTTTTTAGATGACTGTGGCGCAGGGGAAGAGAGAGAGAGAGAGAAATTGTAGGGCATGATGACGTGTCAATCTTTTATTGGAAGTGCTTAAACATCCTGTTTACGGGTCCACTGTGGATAACTTTTTCTCTTGATTGATATATTAAGTAAACCATGTAATCGACATTAACTCCATTTTAATAAGCATTTAAAAAAATAAACTACTTCACTTAGAATAGTTTTTTTTATGAGGATTTAGTTGAAATAGTAACATTTTATCCAATAACTTTCAGCTCACAAATTAATATCCAATTGGCCTATTTTTAAATTTTCTTCGTTTTTTGATTTTTTTCGTAGTTTTTTAACCGTTTAATCATAATTTTATACTTTTTCGATTTCTTTTGATGAGAGAAGTTTAAAAATATATAATCTTTTATCCAATTTGAAAAAAATTCACTAAATACAAAACAAAATTAGCTATTTTTTTTGTCTTTACTGATTTTTTTTCTAAATTTTAATAATTACTAAAAAATTTAGATTTCTTTCATCAAGAAAAATTAAAAAAATAATTAAATTTTAATCAAATAGTATTTTTTTTAACAAAAATGGAAAAAACTCAAAAACTAAAATAATTAATATTTTTTAAAATAAACTAGCTTTTTAAAATTAGGCTTTAAATCAATCCCATGGGAGGAGTTTAAAATTATTTTTGTAAAGAAAACAAAAATTAGGAGACAAGATTATAACTATGGGGCCATCATCCGAGTCATTGTATGACTTCGACAATAAATCAAAACGGCTCAATTCCACATGTTTTTTCAGTCATAGGGCCCACACATTTTAAAGCATAAAATGGTTGCAATTTTTTAGTATAAATAATTTCTTGTTTGTCGGAATCACTTTAAAAAAATTTAAAATATAAATGACAGTGATTTATACACGGCTATTTATCATGAAAAAACACTATTTTTTTATGATAAAA
>BRYF01000027.1:7286086-7288586 GCA_030159135.1 Actinidia polygama | reverse complement strand
ACAGTTTTTTAACAAAAACTCAAATTTTTTTCAAATCGAATTTCAATCCTATTGTGATCCATTTTCGATGTATTTTCAAACTTTATTCCATTGTATAACATATTTATCCTAGATGAGATGATTTTATATTTTTCTCAAAGTATACAAAGATTATAAAATCAAAAGACTCGAAAAAGAATTACCTCGAATTTTGGAAACTTTGTTCGATTTTTATTTCCCCATTTCTCATTCTTTCTTCTTCTTCTTTTCTTCCTCTTCCCCTCCCTTTGATTTTCGCAGCACCTTTCTTTCTCTCTCTCTTTTTCTTTCTTTCTCTTTCTCTCTTTCTTTCCTTTCTCACGTGAATACCCTCAGCAATTCTGTTGGGGGACAAGACTTGTGGGTGGGTGGGTGGGTGGGTGGGTGGGTATGGGCTTATGTATGGGTGAAGGCATGGCTTATGGTGCGAGTCATTAGCCATGTGGCAACTCCACATAGTCCAGCTTTAATTAATCGACACTTGTCTCAATTTCTGTTCAGTTTATCAAAATTTTTTATTCGGATATAATTTCTGTTATCGTAAAAATTCCAAAAAAATTTAAATTACTACTGATGTGATTATATTTTTATCTTTACTATAAGAAAGTAAAATTAATTTACGAGTCGGGATATTACATCTATCATTGTCAAATTCTCTCTTCACACAGAAACCGAAAAAATACAATTTTGATCAAATAAAATTCGTTTAAGATAAACAAAACTTGGTGGAAAAATTTACTTTTACTTAACGAATTGGTTGTTCTTTTGTCCTAAATGAACATTTTTCTAAATTTGAACAATATGTTTACATTTTCATATTCCTCTCGTCAAATGAATTTGAAAATGTATAAAAATTTAATAAAAAAAGTTCACTAAAGACGAAAAAATTCAAAAAAAAATTTGTATCAATAAATTAGCTATTTTTTTGTTCTTAGTGAACATTTTTAAATATTTGAACAAGATTTTTATATTTTTAATTAGCTATCGTCAAGTGAAACAGAAAAGTAGAAATTTTTGAACAATAATTTTAACTAACAACTAAAAAAATCATTAAAACAAAAATCTAGGCCAAGCTGGGCCTCATTTGAGAATAAAATAATACTTCACTTCTATTTATGCACCAAATTAGAGGTTCTAACAGTTATTTGATTGGGACGTCAACTAGGGTGCACAAAATATTCGTTGGACTCGAGAATTGAACCTAACCGATCTCATTGGGTCGGGTTGGTTCGGTTCTACCATACCCTCGGTTTGGTTCTGGGTCTGAAAATTCCGGATCCGATTGGGTCGGATCGGTTCTCGGGTCTACAAATTATTTTATCCCGACTCGAACCGACCCGAGAGAACTGAACCGAGAATCAAAGTCTAGAACCGAACTAGAACCGATCCTATAGACATATAGTGCACTCACCACACTAGATTATTACCTATGCTACCCAGAACAAATCCAAAACTGACCGAGACTCGAGACCCGACCCGACCCGACCCACTCCCCAAAATAGAGAACCGAACCGAACCGAACTGGACTCGAGCGACTCGGCTCGGTTCGATTCTTTCAAATGATCGGGTCGATTCTGGGTCCAAAAATTTAGAACTGTGGATGGTCGGGTCGGTTCTGGGTCTGACTCAGACCCGACCCAACTCGACCTGTGTGCACCCCTAACGTCAACAGGTAGCAACTTGGGAGAATTTCGGGAAAGTAAAATATTTTTTGCTGATGTTAATGAGATTTCATTCACGAAGCAGACGACCACTTGGAGCATCCGCATCAGCCTTACTAAATTTGAGTTAAATTATAACTTACAATCTACCAATTTTATTTTAACTAGTCACTTTTTAAATACTAACTCCGTCCGCATCTCTTTCTAATTCTATTCTATTAGAATACTATTTCTTTACTATTTATTCATTTTATTTCAAGGTTTTTTTTCAACCATCATGTTTTTTAAATGGCCATATTATTCCAATTGTGATATTTTTTAAATGATATATTTTTAAAACTGTCATATGGCTATTTTTTAAAAGTAAATTTTAAAACGGTCATATTTTTTTCACCCCATATATTTTTAATTGAACAATATACGGCTGAAATAATCAAGTTTAAGAAGTTAATTAATACAGTTACAAATAGAAGAATCTAGAAAATAATATATTAGTAAAAATATAGGGGTACAAAATATAATTTATGCTTTAAATAGCATGTGAATAGTGAATAGTGACTAGTTAAATTTAATAAATTTATTTTTGCTGGCTACTTTACCTAATTATTTTTTGTGTTTGTATTGACTAAATTAGCCAATATTAATTTTTAACCAACGTGACGTTGATGTTCTTAATGGCAAGGGGGAAAGCGTTATGCGGATATTATTCTTATGGAGGGGTTGTAATTTCCAGTACCAAATATAAGAGAATGTCATAATTAGAAACCCCGAGAGAGGGTTACGTAATTTACCCTATTTTTTAAAAATTAATACAATTCCCT
>BRYF01000027.1:7266086-7271086 GCA_030159135.1 Actinidia polygama | reverse complement strand
GCCCAATGAAGCTTCATGGTTGCTAGGGCTGTCAAAAAAAAATAACACCACCGTTTGATCGTAAAAATCAGTCCGAATTGATTGGTTTGATCCGATTTTTTATTGATTGGGTTCGGTTTTGATTTTGAAATTTCCAAAAATCTCATTGAGCGGTTCAGTTGATAGATTTGTGTGATTGATTCCGAATCGAACCAAACAGGATAGTATCGTTTTGTTATTTGTATTTTTATACTTGTAGAGTAATACCCTAACATATGATGGGACTCTTACGCTAGACAATTTTTTTGTTATTTTTAATTTTTTTTTACTCTTGGCACCATAATTTATTTTGGAAATCTCAATTTCGTGAGTATGTCGTTACCTAATCTTTTGTTTCCTAGGATAGATATATTTATTTATTTATATTTTAGCTTTATATAATTTTGAATAATTATCTAATTAGATTATATGTTTATGTCATAAGTTCTTTGTTATTTAGTAGTTAATTTTTGGATATGGAATGAATGAATTATGTTAAAGACTATGGTGATTGCATAGTAAAAAAATTATCTACCAAAATCGTGAACCAAATTAATATTTTTATGTTTCGATTAGACTGGTTCCAAATTTTAGGCAGATCATTTTGGACTTAGAATTTCAAAGAACCGTAGAGTTCGATTGGGTCTTCGGGGTTTTAATCAAAGTTAAATCAATTCGGAGTGGATACCCCTAATGATTGCTTCAAATTTCAGTCAATCTTGGGTGATTTATTTAGTCAAATTTACTTTCTCAATTCCTTTATTTAAGATGAACTCAAAAAGTAAAAATTTTAATCAAAAAAGATAAATTTATTAAAGACAAAAAAAGGATTAACTACATGTGAGACCCCGATCCGTGAAAATAATATTTAATTTTGAGTGTAATTAATATTTTTTCGTGGTGAAATTATATATTTGTATTACTTTACAACTAGATATAAAATATAACACGACAATGTAACCCGATGAAGACATGCGGTAGACACAAAGGGATGCTTGCGTGTGAGTGCATGGTGGACACGTAGCTGCACTCATGAGGGAATGTTGCAACCACTTAATGCTGTGCATGGTGGACACATGGTGACATGTGTCACCATGCTTGAGGAGAAGGAATGCATGGTTGTTCATGTGTGTGTGTCGCATGTGCATGGCTAGTGTGTGTGCATGTAAGAGCAAGTGGTGCATGAGGAGTGTGAGAAATGAATTCATGCTGTGTGTAAGTATAACAAGGATAAAGCTCCCACTATAAATACATTTTGGCAACAACTTCACCTGTGAACAAAAAAGAAAAAGAAAAACAGAGGCGCAGACAAAGAGAAAAGAGAGAAAGGAAAAGAGAGAAAAAGAGAGACTCCGGAAAGGGAGGAGAAAACTGAGAGAGAAAATGTTTGGAAAAATTCAAGGTAAGATTGTAAAAACTTGAATAAGGTATGAATTTTATAAATTAAAGTTTGATTCATATTTTCTTATATTTTATAATCTAAAATGTTTATAAAATTAGGAAAAAATTTATATTAATTATGAGAATCAAAATGATATATGTATGTTTAATTTTAATTCGTATTGTATTAAAATTAAAATTTTGTAGCAATTGTATGAGCTATTTTTGGATTAAACAGATTTTTCAAAAATTCTGAGCAAACAATTTGCGAATTTTATAAAACTAGTTACAGACCTCAGAAATATCTGAATATTTTGTATGTGATATATCTATAGTTTTGAAGTATTTTATTTCATGAATTTTGAAAAAGTTTTCAATGCCCAAATAATTCATAAACCGAGCTGTTGTCAGTAATTTTTTGTGCAAAAATTGAAAATAATGTTTGATGAATTTTTTAAATAGTTATGTAGCTTAAAAACTCATGATAGTTTTATTGTAAATTAATATTTGTGTCTAGTGTGTTATGTAAAACTTATGGAGTGAAATTAGCTATGAGAAATTTTATAAATAAGATAGACCGACATGCTGTCTTTGAAGATTCAATGCAGAAGATTTCTACAGGAAGTTAATCTGAATTATTAATTTTTAAATATTTTCTAAGTTGAAAAATTATAAAATCATAACCACAAGACTATTACATCTAATGGTTTCAATATTAAATGTAGGATCTGAATTCAAGGAATCGTAGTTTATGAGTATAGAAAATTTTGAAAACCTATTTTCGGTGAGTCTCTTATATGTTTTATTTATTTAAATTTTAAAATTAAAGCATGTCTTATTTGATTTATCAAAATTTTAAATATTATTTTTTTTCATATGAATAAATGCATGCATGCTATACTTTGACATGCCATGATTATGAGAAAAATAGATTGATTTAAAATTATAATTTTAACGACACATATTTCGAACGGTGTCCCGATTCTAGGTGAATAGAATATAGATAATGAAGTAATAAGGGTAAGATCATAACCAGATGATCATGAGTGATATCATGCCATATATATTTATTAGGGTGACTTCCTAAGAAATTGGTGGTCGTCGAACGTGTGATATCTATATAAAAATATTGATATAAAATCAAGGATTATGATAAAAGATCGGCTTAGATGAACTGAAGTTGTGAAAAAAATATTTCATGAAATATTTTATTTTATCATATTTTATGAAATATTTTTTTCACAACCTCGGCTCATCTAGACCGATCTTTTATCATAATTCTTGGCTCATCGAGGCCAATTTCTTTTGATTTTATATCAAATATTTTTATATAGACAATATACGTTTGACGTTCACCAGTTTATTAGGGAACGGCCCTAATAAATATATATGGCGTGATATCACCCATAATCATCTGGTTATGATCTCACTCTTATTACTTACCTGTTATTTTATGTTCACCTAGCATTGGGGTACCGTTCGAACTATGTGTCGTTAAAATTCTAATTTTTAAATCAATCAATTTTTATCATAATCATAGCATATTAAAGTACAGCATGCATGCATTTATTCATATGAAAAAAAATAATATTTAACATTTTGATAAATCAAATAAGGCATTCTTTGATTTTAAAATTTAAGTAAACAAGACATATAAGAGATTCGTCGAAAATAGGTTTTCAAATTTTCCTAGGTTCGTAAACTACGGTTCCTCGAATTCGGGTTTTACGTTTAATATTCAAACCGTTAGATCTAACTGTCTCGTGGGCTATGAATAACATACTAAAATTTTATAATTTTTAACTTAAAAAAATATTTAAAAATTAATAATTCGGATTAACTTCCTACATAAATTTTCTACATTAAATCTTTAAAGATAAAATGTCGGTCTATCATTTTACATAACACACTAGACAGAAATATTAATCTACAATAAAAATATCATGAATGCTTGCACAAAAATTTACAGACATCAGCTCGGTTTATGAATTATTTGGGAATTGAAAACTTTTTCAAAATTCATGAAATTAAATACTCAAAAAATTTACATACAAAATATTTAGATTTTTCTGAGGTCTGTAACTAGTTTTATAAATTTTGCAAATTTTTTGCTCAGAATTTTTGAAAAATCTGCTTAATCCAAAAATAGCTCATACAATTGCTACAAAATTTCAATACAATACGAATTAAAATTAAACATACATATATCATTTTGATTCTCATAATTAATTTAAAACTTTTCCTAATTTTATGAAAATTTTAGATTATAGAATATAAGAAAATATGAATCAAACTTGAAATATATAAAATTCATACCTTATTAAGCTTTTTCAATCTTACCTTGAATTTTTTCAAAACTTTTATCTCTCAAATTTCTCCTCCCTCTCCGGAGTCTCTCTTTATCTCTCTTTTCTTTTCTCTTTTCTCTCTGTCTGCGCCTTGTTTTTCTTGTTTTTGTTCACAAGTCAATTTGCTGCCAGCATGCATTTATAGTAGGAGCTTTGTCCTTGTTATACTTACACATAGCACACATGCACTTCTCACACTCCACATGCACCACTTGCTCTCACATGCACACACATTAGCCATGCTCATGCGCCACAGACACACATGGACAGCCATACATTCCTTCTCCACATGCATGGTGACACATGTCACCATGTGTCCCCCATCCACATCATTAGGTGGTCTCCACATGTCCCTCATGCATGTAGCCACGTGTCCGCCATGAACCGCGTCATGTGTCCGCCAAGCACGCACATGCACTCATCCCTATATGTCTATCGCATGTCTTCACCATATCGTAGTGCCGTGTTATGTTTTACATCTAATTGTAAAGTAATACAAATATATAATTACACCACGAAAAAATATTGTTACATTCAAAATTAAATATTATTTTCGCGGGTCGGTGTCTCACATCCTCCCTGTCTTAGGAAGTTTGGTCCTCCAAACTTGGTCAACGTTGCGTCTATTCACTTATTGTTTCAACTAATACAGTAATAACAAAATACAAGTAAAACCTTATTCGAATAGATATCGGTATTTTTGTCACATATAACTTTCATTCTCCTAAGTAGCTTCTCCTCTTGATTGGTTCTCCCACCATACTTTGACCAACATAATAGCTTTATTTCTAAGTTGCTTTATTCTAGTATCCATGATCCGCACGGGTCGTTCCTCGTATTGTAGATTCTTCTCAAATTCAATTGGTGGACGTTGCAATATATGAGTTGGATCTGCGACATATCTTCTAAGCTTGGAGACGTGGAAATCATCATGAACATTCGCAAGTTTTGGAGTTAAGGCAAGTCGATATGCTACCGGTCCTATCTTCTCAAGGATCTTGAATGGTCCCACGTAATGCGGATTAAGTTTTCCTCTCTTCCTGAATCTCACTTCCCCCTTCATTGGCGAGATCTTCAAGAATACCCAATCACCTTCAAAGAACTCCAATTCCCTTCTGTTTGCATCTACATAGCTCTTTTGGCGATCATGTGCAACCTTTAACTTGTCTTGGATTAATTTGATTTTCTCAGAGGTTTTCTGCACAATATCTGGTCCCGTAAATTTTGCCTCTTCAACTTCTATCCAGAACCTGC
>BRYF01000027.1:7251086-7253586 GCA_030159135.1 Actinidia polygama | reverse complement strand
AATTCCTGGATACTGGCAAATCTTTCAAACTTTTAATATAGCTAGGGTAAATTTCACCATAGACCCTGTAGTTTTATTAAAGTTTTACTTTGATCCTTATATATTTAATTTGAAAAAATAGGACTTTTTTTTTAATTTAGTCTCAATGTAGTCCATCAATACCCTTTAAAAATATGGACAACGAGCACGTGAAGTTCACAAGTCCATTTTTCGTTAGGGGCATACTCGGTCCGGATTGGATTAGTTCTTAGAGAACCACGTATCTGCCCGATTGTATCACAAAATTAGAAATTAAAAATAAGACCAATAGCTTTTACGGACCGAATCTAAACCGGACCATTAAAAACCTATCTCGTTTCGGTTCTGGTTACATCCTGGTTCTAACCTTTCAATAAAAGGAAAGTTTGACCTTTAATCTAAACTTTAAAACCAAACATTCAAAAACCGAAAAACTAAATACAACATAAATGTTTAAACATAAAACATCATAAAATATCAAATTAGCAGCAACCATTGTAATATATAAACAAAAAGGTTTAAAAATAAATAACAAAACCACTAGTAGCAAAAAAAAAAAACATAAAAGTTTAAAGTGAATGAAACAAGTAGTTTATGGTATACTATTGGAAGTATGATTGAAAGTAATAGTTTACTACTTTACGGTCAGGGTTAAGAACTTAAGAATCTATTTATATTTTATTAATTAAATATAAAAAAATATAGGCCTGGTCCGGTTCTACCGGCTGTTAGTTTATACCGGCTCTTTATTTTTGGAAATCAAGACTAGACTAATTATTCTGGTCCAATCCAGTCCAGTCCAGTCCGGTTCCACAACTTCACTAGTTATTTGTGCACTTTTAATTTTTGTAGGATAATTTTACCAATAACGGTACCTATAGTTTGACCGAAGTTTTACTCTAGTCCCGAAAATATTCCATGTGAGTTTTACATGGTTACTTTCTAACCAAATTGTTAACGGGTATTAACAAAAAGTTACAATTAAACTAGATTGAACAACATGATTCTTGTTGTTCAAATTAGAACATGGATCAAAGTAAAACTTTGATCAAACTATGGGGACCAATGTCCCAAGATTCTGCTTCGACCTTCTCATTATTAATTTATTATTCTTGTTGCGCTGCAGAAATGGCAATGGGGCTAGTTGGGACGGTTTGGCCAAGGGAGGGATGCAAGATTTAAATGCTAGGAAGGTGAATATACATGTAAATTTATAACATAAGCATGGAATAAAATATTAGTTTTAATTCCACCCCCATAATTTCATAATTTACTAACTAATACTATTATAAAATTAAGATTTTTTAAAACTTTAGGATGCAATCGCACTCGGCCTCTTCGGGTTCATCCCTGCAGGTTTGGTCTAAATCATGCTTGTCCCATTTAAGAAAAAATCCTCAATACCCTACCCTAAATTCGTGATGGGGTGATGTATAATTCTCACCCAACACCTGCCTATCCCCGGTCCTAAGGTCTTTTTTGTAATTTGCTTGATTTTATAAGCATGTGTATCATGAAAAAATGTAAAATTATATAATCATAATGAAAGACATAAAAATAATTTTATTAAAGAACACCTTAAAAATTAAATTTAATAGTGGAAGAAACGTCAAACCTTTATATGACATAAATTAAATAAAGGTATTCTTGTAATTTTCACTTTAAGCAGGTCGGGTTTGGAGTCCCGAAGGTTTAACCCAACCCCGCCTCAAACCCGAGCAGATTTTGAAAATTTCCCTCGCACCCCCCAACCTGTTATAAGTATCCCATCACCCCCTGTAAGGAACACCTTCAAGGATGGTTATCCAAAGGACTTGGCTTTTCTAAAGTTCAGAAAATGGACTTCATCAGTGTAGTTCAAATACTTTGGGTCCCATTTTGGACTTATTTTGATAATTCAAACCGTTCATATTATAAACTACACCGTAAAGATTAGTGATTGTACCTTAAAAGTGCAATCTTTGGTCCCTAATGCGTCATTTGTTAGGCTTAGAAAAGTGTAATTGTATTATATTATTTGTATATTATGAATAATTCCGAATTGGTTGTCTTCTTAGGTTATTAATGTTAAAGAGATGGAACTAGAGCTTTAATGATGATCAGGGACTTGCGGCATGAAAAACGAGAAAATTCCATATGGCAAAATCTTGCGAAAAGGGTGCAAATTTTTCTACAGATGTCCGATTGAGCTGATTCCACACCGTTGGAAAGATCTCATCAAGTTATAAATGTTTGAGTCTAACGTGCGTCGGCCAATTGACTCCGAAAGGTCTCAAAATTAAGAAAAAATTAAGACAAGAGAAAATTACTGTTTGAACTCCCATACAGCCGTTCGAACGTCCACAGAGCTAAAATTCTAATTTTTGCTTTTCCATTTGAACGCCAAGGCAAATTTTGAAATTATACTAAAAACTTATCTCGGTATTTTGGCCATAAGTTTTTACACCGATGTTAGATTGAGCTTATTTTTAAAGTATTGAAA
>BRYF01000027.1:7226086-7228586 GCA_030159135.1 Actinidia polygama | reverse complement strand
TTTCTTTCTCCCCTGACTTTCTCTCTCTAAGACTAGAGCAAAAAATCATTCTCTTACTCTCTTCCTTGCTGGTCACTAACTTGACTGTTGGAGAATTATTTCTAGAACAACTCCAGACAGTTTTTCTCGCTGTTGTTGTCTTGTGAGCCCACCGTGCAGCGTCCAGCCATCAAAATGCGCTTGTTCACCCCCGCTATCATTTGTGCTTGATTTTTTTCATCCTCACAATTCCACAATTATGCCGCAGCTTTTGTTCTTCTACAATTTACAAAATTAGTTTATTTCACAAAAAAAATAGGTATGGTTATTAAAACAAAATAACCCATAAGCCTAAAACTAACATTCTTTTTGTGAAAATTACAAAAATACCCCTAAAATTTGACATTGGTAACAAATTAAACTCTAACTTTTCAATTTGCACAAATTAAAAATTAAACTTTTTAACTTGTCACTATTCAAACTGTCCGTCAGCCTCCATTTATGTTGCTTAATGAAAATAATTGAGAACGATTAAAAAAATGACCAGTGGACAAAAAGCAAAGCATTAAAACACTTGTTGAGGGTTTCAGAACCTTTTAGATTTTTTATTTCTGCTTGAAATACAAATTTCTGTCTTTCTCCCGCTAGATGTTGTTTGGATAATATCCTAATTGTGGGAATTGGATCTTTTCAAAGGGCCCTAATTCGTGCGTCGTCATTTTTTCAATCATTTTTTGTGGGATGTAGTTGTTTCCGTGAAGCTATAGAAATAAAAACTAATTAAGGAACTGAATTTGACAGGTTAAAAAGTTCAACGTTTAATTTGTTAACATGGCCGAATCCTAGGTTTATTATTGTAATTTTCTTGTTGTTTCTTTATACATTTTTCTTTTTTCGTATTGATATTAGTTTGGGATAAAATGGACTTGTTTTAGTTCCTAGTCAATTTTTTTTTCTTTTCAAGTTCTTCTTGATTAGAGGAATAGAAAGAGTAAAAAAATTATAAAATATCGCTAGGTCGTTATTTGAATTAATTTCTCTAATTAAGATGCATAAAAAAAGTTAAAAATTTTTGATCAAAATATGAAAAGATTCACTAAATACAAAAAAATCGTTATGCCAATATGATGGATTGTCACCAGGGCCAAGCAATCGATGCCTAAGTGAATACCATAAATGCTTTCTTGGAATATACAACTGTAGTGACACATACTGATATAAACAGGTGCATAAATAGACAGAGAATGCAGGGCAAAACAACAGGCTTAACGGAAACAAAAACATACAATGAGACAGACTGCCCAAGAAGAGACAAGAGACAAGAGTATTAATGGACTAAAAGGAACTATGATAATTTTTCATGTGTGCATACCGAGTGGTTCAACAATCAACACAATATTTTTTTATAATTCGGTATTCCATCTAAAAATCGATTAATCGATTAATTCGGGAATCAATTCCAACGTTTACTAACGAGAAGCTTAATTAAAGTTGTTAGAATGATGAGAATTTGTGTATATACATATATATATATGTGTATATAGATGTATATATTGAGAGAAGAGAAAAGAGAGAAGAGAGAAGAGAGAAGAGATATCTTGTATTGAAATAGAGAAGAAGTTAGTTTACAAAGAAGGACAAAAGAGGTTTATATAGACAAATTAGGTTAGGATAAAAAGACTAAAATACCCCTAGGGTTATATACATCAACAAAAGTAGATTGTCAAACTCAAAAATTAATAGCACGTAGAAAGTTATAAACATGAGGCAGCAAACGTTCAAATTTCACTCTTAGGTAGACAACCAAGTCAACTCCTGTTTAATACAATATGAGGTCACAAGCGGTAACTCAAAATAAGGGTTCTTATAATATTTAATTAGAAATCTATTTTTCTAGAGTTATATATCTTATATCCTCAATATTTTTAAAATAAAAATCAAACCGTTGAAAAACTAGAAAGAGAACGGCAAGTGGGTCGATCACCCGATGTCGGGTCGAACCGAAATCAAATTATAACATCATAATTACGTATACAAAAAAAAAAGTATTAAAATTAGGATTATATAAAAATAAAGTACTCTTAAAATATGGGTATTGATAGTATTGTGTATGAAAAATGCTATGGGTACACCCAAGTTGTACCCCAAATGCACACCAGATGAGGTGGAGCATTTGGATTGGTTGAAAAGATTGGGTGGACCCCACACCCAGCCAATCCAAATGCTCCACCTCATCAGGTGTGCATTTGGGGTGCAATTTGGGTCTACCCATAGCATTACTCATTGTGTATTGCACTTGAAGATACAGTATGACGTTACCATGATCACGGGTGAAACACGAAAATTTAGGAAACACAATCATCCTTTACATCAAAAAATGATGGATCCATTCTTGTCATCTGTGCATAAGGAGATATAGGTGGTAGGGGGCAAATTTACATGCATTATTTTTCTTGTATGTTTCAGTATGTGAGCGAGGACAGTGGACACTGACATCTTTGTTTGACGAAAATCACGTGCC
>BRYF01000027.1:7171086-7173586 GCA_030159135.1 Actinidia polygama | reverse complement strand
GAGATACAAACAGAGCTGAGTCTAAAATCGTTGTCTCCTTAAAAAAGATTCGTCGCCTACCAAGGTGTTGTAGGTTGATCTCGACGTCTTGTTTTCAGAATAAAACGGCTAAACCACTTACGTAAGAACATCACCTTACACAGTCTTAGCGAACTAAATTTATCTGTCTTTCTCTCTCTCAATGAACTCAAATGCAGAACTATTCGTTTGGTTTGTTGCTGTATTTTTTTTCCTCTAAACAACTCATCTATTTGTAACTAAAAATCATACCTTTCAATTCAATGCAACTTCCGACCATAAACACTTATCATTAGGGTTGTTTATGGCTTTAATATTGTAGCCATGAAGACTTTAACTGTTGCTCTTGACTTTTCAACAACTCTTGCAAGAATTGTTAAAATCTGTCCATTTTAAACTTTGATTCGCCAATATTTCTAACAGTTTATTCATTACTCAATCTCTTCCCGGCCATCTTACCCAAAGTATTACTCAATCTCTCACCATAAAAAGTTCTCCTTCTCTTGTCGTTTTGGTAACAAGTGGAACTACAATATGATTTAATTTGGGAAACCTATCAAGTCAGTGGAAAGTTTAAAAATTACAACAGAAGAAAGATTGGTCCTTCATACCATATTTCTTACGTTAATGTGTCTCATATAAATTGAGAAGGGTGGGGGGAATTGGTTCATAATTTTTTTCATTGATTGGTCCATATTGTTATGTGGTATTTTTATACAAATCTCTATAAAGGATTAAAAAAACTCAACTATTTAAATATAATAGCCAATTTAAAAAAGTTAATAACGGTTAATTATGCATAGCGGGTCTATTTAATTTGTTATAGGGTGGTGATATAGTTGTCAAATGTCTGATATTTCATTTAGATTTACTAATATGACATCTTACAAAGACGAAGAGTCGAGGACTGTTGTGTAAATTGTTTTGCATCAATTTTGAAGATGAAAAGGTTGCTAGCTAAACTTGTACGTAGAATGGATTTTGCTTCTCAGTCTTCGCCGTAAACTTAGACATACTGCTGAACTGCGTAAATTTTTATATTATTTTTATCTTATCATAATAATATCATGTGTAACTAATGACGTGGCAAATTAGTAAGTTGAGTGGCCAATAAAATATAGTACTGGTCAACTAATTCATTTATTTTAATATAGATTAGTATCACTAAAGATAAATTCATGATTTGCTTCGACTATATAAATCCATAATGTAGGCAGAGAAATTAAACTCCAAGAAAGTGTCTTCCATTTCACAAGCAGCCAATTGGTACCACGACAGCTGTGGACTTCCCAAGCTCTCGAGCGTTGACCTTTTTAAATTGTTGTCGAATTAAAACAATTGTACTGAAGTTGTTACCGATGACACCAAAACAACCTCGTTTTGGTGCAAAACAATCAAAACGAAATTAAAAGCCCCAAATGTTTAAAGATCAGAACGACGTTGTTTTGCACCAAAATGACATCGTTTTGGTGCTATCAGTAATAACTTCGGTACAAATATCGATAACGGTAGCATTTCCTTTAGGAAACATCTCCAATGTAAAACTCTATTTATTGAGGGGCTCCTCCAACTGAGGGATTTGTAGTAACACTGAGAGTAGATATTAGAGTGAGTGAGTGAGAGAGAGAGAGTTGTTTTAAAACTCTATTTATTGAGGGGCTCCTCCAACTGAGGAATTTGTAGTAACACTGTGAGTATATATATATATATATATATATATATATATATATATATATATAGATAGATAGAGAGAGAGAGAGAGAGAGAGAGAGAGAGAGAGTTGTTTTAAAACTCTATTTATTGAGGGGCTCCTCCAACTGAGGGATTTGTAGTAACACTGTGAGTGAGTGAGTGAGTGAGTGAGTGAGTGAGAGAGAGAGAGAGAGAGAGAGTTGTTTGAATGGAGGAAGGTACTCCTGAAAGCCAAAGGGTCAATAGGTATGCTGCTGCTTGTGCAATAGTCGCTTCCATGATATCCATCATATTTGGCTATGGTCAGCTCTCTCTCTCTCTCTCTCAAGATCGTGATTCCCATTTTCTATTGATCATACTTTTGGATTTACAAATCTCACCCCATAAGGCCAAAAGCGATGGTAAAATTTATACTCAGAAATTTATGGGTTAGATTCAGATATAAGACCCGGTTTGGAAACACTAATTTAATTTAGTGAGTTTTTTCAAATTTAATTTAATATTTTGTAATTTTTTGATACGTTGTATAAATGAATTTATAAAATAAAAAACTTTTGATCAAGTTTATAAAAATTATCTTGATTTTATTATTTTTGGATATCGTTTTTTGTCTCAAATTGAAGCGAAAATAATATTTGAAAATATAGAAATATTTTTTGATGGTTTTTTAAAAATAGATTCTCCAATAAAAGTTTAAAAATAAATTTAAAAGAGACTAATAGAGATGACCGAAGGGATCTCTGTTTTGCCGACAACAACGGTGTTATGAGTGGGACCATAATTTTCATCA
>BRYF01000027.1:7111086-7113586 GCA_030159135.1 Actinidia polygama | reverse complement strand
ATATTATTTTAGTTTTTGAGAAAACAAAAAAGAAAATGAAAAACATTTGAAATTATTCCACAAAAAGTCATTTATAAGTACATAACCACGTTTAAATAAATGATTCCCAACATCATGGCATCTTCCTAATCGAAGTGTATGTTCACACCATAACAATAAAAAGTCACCCGACATGATTAATAATTGCTTATCATAATTAATATTTATATAAATTAATTAGTAAAAAAAATCCTATTTATATATCATGCATGCAATAATTGCAAATAAAAGGGGTTGAGAAACATCTTTTAGAAGGTGGACATACTTTCCATTAAAGTCTCATGGCCAAAAAATTAAAAGGGGTTAAAGAGATTTTTCTTTTATTTCCTTTTTTTTTTTTTTTAAATTTCACTAACCCGACATGAATATGTTGAAATCACATTGTATTATTTTGCTTTATGATTTCACGTAACAATTTAGTCTACTATAAATTACTAATGTCAGCAAAAAAATCTAACAAAATGCCTATTTTGTCTTTACTTCTGTCTCTAAAAAAACCATTACAACACTTATCGCTCCCCGTGAATCTCACTTCTATCACCGTTGAAACTATCGTCACCGCAACCTTCCCCACTCCACCTAAATCTACCACCATTACCATTGGAAGGTGGGACGTGATGGTTCGCTCTCTTTGGTATTTGTTATTCGATCTTTTTGAAAATCTATAATATAAGACACAAATGTTTTTGAATCCTCTAAACTATCTCTCACTATTTACCATTAAAATTCATTTGAGTTAATCAAATGACTGAGATTTCACCTGAGACTATTCCCCCTTCAAAAAAAAATATTATTATTTTTTTAAAATTATTATAATTTTTAATTTATTTTCCATTTTGTAGCAATGTATCTCTTCGTATATGCATGCAATGTATCTCTTTTCTGACGTTTATATCTTTTTTATTTTTTAGATTGTAAAATTTTAACGAGTAAACTTAATCGGTGATTTTTTTTATAGCAACAAGACATAGTTATTGTAGTCGATTCGAACAGTACTAGCTGAGAGAATATAATGCTCTCTGATTGGTATAGGCCATAGGGGGTCACTTAATTTTTTTTTTCCTTTAATTTTATTGTGGGGTTAAAGTCTTAAAGAGATTGTAATGGGTGGTTTTCAGGTACGTAAATGAACGGACGGCTTGTGGTGCGATTGGGAATGCAAATGAACTGTCACCACCCGAATATATTCTCTCTTTCTTGGAGCCGCCACTGTCTCACAACCTTTCCATTTTATATGTTACTAAAATTTTACTTTGTAACATTTATTTATAAAGAAAATGCTAAAAGAAGTCAATGAGTTTTGTTTAAGGTACGAGAATGTATAAAAATATATATAAAAAACTATAAAAAATATATAAAAATATATAAAAATATATAAAAGCTCAGTAAACTTCCAATAGCAGAACCCTATTTCTAATTGTCTTAATTAATTCTTTTCCTTTATGTCAAGTACCAACGAGTTCATTTCGTTCATTTTTTTTTGTTTGATTATGGCCCAGTTTTAGCGACTGTCTTTTGGAGCTATTTTAGCTATTTTTTATTATTTAGTAATTTTTTTTACCATTTAATCAAAATTTTATATTTTTTCAGTTCTCCTTAACAGGAGAACTTTGAAAGTGTAAAAAAATTTGTTCAAATTAAGAAACACTTTCATCAGAGACAAAATATTTTTTTTACTCAACAAATTAAAAAATTTCACCAAAGACGAAAAATAACATTGAAAACCAAATTAGCTTAAAAATCTAAAAAAAACTAGCCCAAACTTGACCTGAGTGACGGACAAAGTCACGCAACTTCTAATTCAACAAGAAGTGGGACATAAAGGTAATATTGACAACACTGTAATTAAAGTGTTAAGACTTGAATGATATTATTAAAAGTGACAATTGCAAAATAAATTTTAATTAAAAATATAAGGGTTCTCAGTGTAATTTAGCCTTTTGCTTTCTCTTTTTATTTATTTATTTATTTATTTATTATAAGATAGGTCAGACTTTGGAGAATGAGGTCTGTCAGGTCAATTTGTAGGTCCCATTTATGGGTCTACATGTTGTTCTGCTCACAACAATGAGCAATGTTCCCATGTGAGTCTCCTCCTGGCAAGACTTATGAGCTCGTTCTTTAATTGGTCAATAACTCACTTTCCAACTTTCGGTCTGAGGTCCTGTCTGGACCCTTTTGAACTTTGTTTTTGATTTCAATATGTTGTTATTTTCGAATGGATTTTGATGAAAGATTTGTGGAAGGAGAAAAAAGTAAAAGAAATTAAATTTAAATTGTTAAATTTATTGTTTTTTTTCTTCTTTGATAATTTGGTATTCGGTCCAAAGATTGACTAAGGCTCCGTTTGGTACCAGTTTTTCGGCTGACTTTTTTTAAACTTATAAGCAAAAAAGTCATAAAATTTTGGTTTTTATGTTTTTTTATTAATTTTTAATTAAAATAAAGTCAGAAAAGCAAA
>BRYF01000027.1:6991086-6996086 GCA_030159135.1 Actinidia polygama | reverse complement strand
ACGAACTCCACCTCCACAAGGATTCTATCCCCATAAGAAAACTACCTCTGGAAGAGATTATTTTCATCTTAGCGCCTACAATTACGGATAACCTTCAGATTTCAGATCTCCCTATTAATTCTCCTATATCTCTGGGATATATTGTCATACTTAGCCGTCAGAAGATCACGTCGCAGTTTCCTTACACGGCTCTCCATTCTCCATCTATATAAAGGCCGCTCCCCCACCATTATGAGGTACACATAATTTAACTCTGGCATATAGATTGAGCTCTGCTTTCTCATTGCTTAGCTTTTGATTGCCTTGGTTTGATTCGTATGCCGGAGGGCTTTTGAGTAGCCTCCCCCCTGCCGGTAACGTTTGTTCATTTCTGCGCAGGTCGCCCGAGTCTTTCCCGAGGTTACGACCTCGCTGTCCAGAGCAACTTGATTATTGGTTGCTCTCCCCAGATTTTTACCACAACAATATTGCTCGGAGTTTTGATATTGATTTTATCATAAAATATTTCTATGATTTGTCAACTTTGTTAGATTGAGGATATTTGGCAACGGTTCTCTTATTCTTTGAGGTTAAAATCCCAATCTGTCCCCCTGTAGAATGAGTTTGGGAGGAGAACTCAACAAAGTCATTCGTACATCCCTGTGGAGACCTATTCATCCGGTCACCTGTAAAGGAAACCATACTACACGTGAATTCTTACAACTCAATATCATGTGCTATATATGTGGAGGAGGTTGAGCTATATGGTTAGAGAAATGTAAAGCACCACATCATAGTAAAGAACTCGTGGTCCAATTTATACTCTTAAGCCGTAAACATTTTTGACTTGTCTGTGGTTATTGGGGAAAATTTGTCTATCTTCAATATATTGAGTCCCTACTAACTTTTAATCTATATTATATTACTTTTGTGAATAGTAAAAAGTCCATTATATTACTTTTATGAATAATAAAAAGTTTATTAAATTAAAAGTTATTCGGACTTTCGTCCAAGAAATTAGGGTTTATAAGTGAAAATTTTATTATCGGACAATATTGTCCACCTTTAACCGCGCCATTACCACCATCACCGCTGTTAAATCTCTCTCTCTCTCTCTCTCTCTCAAATCTGAGATCTAAAATATCGTCATGATTTTCTACCACCACTGGCGCCACAGTGCCACACCACATTCACCACCGTTATTACCACATTGCAGTTGCAGTTGCCGCTACCACCGCCTTTCCTTCATCGATCTCTATTAGATCTAAGATCTACAACGCTGCATGGCCGTCTCCACCGATGCCAAGTCTCTTTCTTTCTCTAAATAATTTTTTTTTGTATTTATTTCTTATGTGTTGGTGTTTATTTTTTAAAAAATCAATGGAGAACAATTTTTTGTGTGTGAATAAAGAAATTATTAAAAATTCAAAGATAAATTTATCTGTTCAAAATAATTAAGTTTATCTATAACAATTAAATTTTTATATTTGAATAGTGAAGTTTATTTGTAAATAGAAAAATTTATTGGTTAAGTTTATGTTCTAACAATTAAATTTTTAATTTGAATAGTGAACTTTATTTGTAAATAGAAAAATTTATTGGTTAAGTTTATGTTCTAACAATTAAATTTATCTACAACGGTTAAATTTATCTGTTCGAACAATAAGTTTATCTGTTTGAATAGCAAATTTTATCAGTTAAGTTTATGTTCGAAAGAAAGTTAAGTTTATTTGTCGGAGTTTGTTATGGTAGAAAAATGGTTAAAAATTTATAGTTAAGTTTTATTGTTCAAAATAGTAAAATTTATAGAAGTTGAGTTTTATTATTTTGAAATAATAATAGTGAAATTCTACTATTTAATATTTTAGTGATTTTTCACAAATAAATTCATCTTTGAAAAAGTTCGCTGAAAAAGTTCCCAAATGCCGGCCAAAAGTGGTCTCCAGTCACTGGCTTCCAAATACCGAACTTTTCAAACGGGACTTTTCACCGGCTGCCGAAAAAGTTGAAGAGAAATTTTGAACTTATAACCTTGGAAGGAATCAACAAATCTTCAAAGTTTAGTCTAGACTATCAAACCAATCCAGGTTGTTCACGAAGCCCAAGTTGCACTCATACTATATGCATATTTGAAAGAATATAAGATGTTTACTTTGTTCAACAAAAGGGACTAAGAAGAGGCAAACTCCATACGTTTCTCTCTTGTCAAAACCTCTGAACAGAGAAAGTGATTTGTGCCAAGTTCCAAACTGCTTATTTAGGAAGTCAAGAAATGACATCATTTTAACTTTAATATTAACTTTTGGCTGTCATTAAATCTTAGGTTTTTGAGTCCTGGAGGGATTAAAAGTTAAATTTATCTTTATTTTGTCTTTATTAACGTTTTAGATGTGAAAATAAGTTTTTTTTCTTCATAATTTTAGTAATTGTTTTGGTTCGTCTCGAATTACAGGAGTTGAAAAAAAAATAATTGCTAAAATTTAAAGTAATAAAAATAAAAATTTCTCTAATCAAGACAAACAAGAAAAAACGGTATCTTTGCCTTGACACGCGACTTTTCAAATGGATGACCACATGTCCCAACATGTACAACGTTTCTTTGGCGTTTGAAAAGGATGAGTTTTTTTTGCTCTGCACAGTGTAATTTAAGTATTTTGAGCTTTATTTTGAATCTATTTTGATGATTAAAACTGTACAAACTGTAAACTCTGTTGTGAAAATTTATGTTATAAAAATTCATGTAAGTCGGATGCGTTCAACATTATTTTATAAGTTAATAAATATATGTGACACATATGATTATACCTATATATTTTATATAAATTAATTTTGATCGACTATTGACTTGTATCCGATCAACGTGACGTTTTATAATTTTAAACTCATAGATAATATATCTAATATGAACGATTTGAATTATTTAAATACGCCCAAATGAAATCTAAAATGCTTTTAACTTCACCATGAAGTCTAAAATTTGGATAGAGCTCCGTTTGGAATCAGTTTTTTTAAAACTTTTTCGCTGGCCTTTTTTTAAGCTTATAATTAAAAAAGCCAGTTAGAATTGGCTTTTTTACTTTTTTACTTTTTTTTTTTTTGCTTATTTTTAGCTAAAGTAAAACCAGAAAAACAAAAAAAATTAAAAAATTTAAACTTTTTTGATAATAAACTTAAAAAAAACTCGATTTTTAAACATTACCGAACGGATCCAAAGTATCAATTGGGGACCTGACATACAAAAGTTGAGCACTTCCTTCTAAAATTCAAATTTGATATGTGCGAATGGAGAGAGAGAGAGAGAGAGAGAGAGAGTCAATGAAACATAAAATTATTCCGTAAACAGACGTCCAACCACGCAATCTTCATTTCAACTTCTTCCAGCAAAATCTCCATGTTCAGATCTTCTCTTCTTTAGAAAAGTAGGCTTAACCTCCAAATGCAGTCTCCCACCAAAAATAAATGTATTAAGGCACCGCCTAATAGGTGAACATTATCGTCATTTGTAATTACATAAAAAAAAAAAAAAGGTAAAGTGAGTCTCAATTCCAGCACCATTTTAGGCAATTATAAAAGATTATAATGGTCACCGACCTAGATGAGCAAAAACCAGTTCATCCCCAGAGTAAAATATTGGATATAACTACGGATCTATCATACCATTTGACAGTATCATCAACCGACAAGAGATCTCAATTTGTGGCTCTCAAAAGATGTCTATTGGAGTCCAATTTTATTCACCACGAAGTGCCCTTGAGGCAATAGTTAAGGAATACATTAAATGTCCTATTTGCACACGTTATTATGGGGAATGTGAAAGGGAATTCTACAGTCACGTAAGATTATACCGAATTTGTTACTGATACCACCAAAACGACGTTAACGAAATTCTACAGTCACATAAGATTATACCGAATTTGTTACTGATGCCACCAAAACGACGTCAACGACTTTGACTTCGTTTTGGTGCAAAACGATATCGTTTTGGTGCAAAACAACCAAAATGACGCCGTTCTAGTTTTTTTTTAAACATTTGGAGCTTTTAGTTGATCTACGTCGTTTTGCATCAAAACGACGTCGTTTTGGTGACATCGGTAATAAATTCGGTACAATCTTCGATGACTGTAGCATTTCCCAATGTGAAACTAGTAATAGGTAATAAATTGAGTTTTAAAAATGTTAAAACTTCTTAGTAACTGGACAAAACTACCCCTACTTTTGAGATGTGGAAATTAACCAATAAAAATTTCATACCAATAATACTCTTTAAATCCATTATGAATCTGAGAGTTATTTGTTGTTGTTGTTTTTCTTTTTTGAAAATCAATAAAAATTATGTTTTATTCAATAATTATGACAAACAAAAAACTCCAACCGGTAAAATCTCCAATATAGAAGGCTTCTTACAAGAAACACCATCACTTGATTAAAATTTTATATAATTTTTCAATTCATTTTTGGAGAACTTTTTTCATCACTTGATTAAAATTTTATACTTTTTCGATTTGTCTTAATTAAAAGAACCAAAAAAGTAATACAAAAATAATCTAATTTATTTCAAATGGAACCTCGTTTATATGTAACAATCTTTTGAAATGCAATGATCAATCTTCCATGACATAAAATCTCCATCTGTTGGTACTAAAGAATAAAAAAAGGAATTGAAATAATGGGCAAGGATTTGAAAAGTTAATATAAAGGGAAATGCATTAAAGGGTATTTTGGTCTCTCCCCTCCCTCCCTCCCTCGCTCCCTAAGTTCATGGCCAGCAGCCTTACATTGGGATGGCCACAACAGACTGACAAACTATTAATCACACACCCCTACACTTACACCCCCTTGATTTGACAATTAAAATTTTCTTTCTTTCCAATTTTACCCCTCTCTCCTAACTCTAATTGCCATTCACCCTCCCTCTCTCTCTCTCTCTCTCTTCTAGTTTTATTTAGTTTTTTTAGTTTTGTTCTTTTTGCATTATTATTTTTTTAATCAGTTTTTTTTATCAAATTTATTTTCTTATTTTT
>BRYF01000027.1:6973586-6978586 GCA_030159135.1 Actinidia polygama | reverse complement strand
TTTATTTATAAATTATCCTATTTATATTTTTTATAATGATTAATTTTTTAAATAAAATTCACCTAAATAGTTTATTTTTTAGAATAATGATTTGTACACACCCCAAAGTGGGTGTGTACAAGACACACTCATTTTGCCCTCTCACAAATAAGTGGGGCCCGCCATAATTAAGATTTTTAGAAAAACGTAAAAACCCTAATTAGGACGGGTCCCAATTATTTTGTGAGATGGCAAAAATATGTATGTCTTGTACACACCCAAAAATGGGTGTGTACCTACCTATCACTATTTTATTTTAATTTATTTTAGAATACCACCATCTATTTATAACTCACCGCATTTTAATTTTTATTAATAAATAATTTTTTAAAAATTAGTTTAAATATTTTATTTTTAAGTGCCTTTTTGAGTGAGGGACAGTCTTGTCAATTAACTTATAACTACGTGTCTCCATAAATTAATTACCGACTAGGAACCTCAAATCAAAGCCTGACCCAATTAGGAATCCCTTCCACTTCCGGATTCGGATCTGCCTATATAAACCAAGCCAAGGAAACAAAATCAAAACACAAGCAGTGAGAGCGCCATCAAACAAGGAGACAATAACAATGGTGACCACAAGTTGCATTGGGGGCTGTTTGGATTCCCAATCCCCAGCAGAGAAAAGACACGTGAGAATGCGGCAATGGGAAGAGTCAGACAAACAGTTCCTGAGGGTGCTGAGCATTACCAAGGAGGAAAGAGAGACCAAGAATTGGCACAAGGAGACGAAGAATCTGGAGTCGAGGACTCGCGAAGATCTGAAGAAAGCCCAGTGCTCTTTCGTTGATTCTGTTTTCAAGTCATTGTTTGTGTGTGTGGGGAGGATAGGTTGATGTTTTATGAAACAGATGTATAGTGTTCGGTTTGATTTCTAGTTCTTCTGATTTTTGTTTTCTGTGTTTCTTTCTTTACAAGTAATGTTATATAGACAAAAAAACAATATTATTTAGATTTTTTTTCAATTCCGTTTTAATTTATCTAATCCCTTTAATTAGGACCAATCTGTTGAAAAAATAACGAACGACTCTATTTCGGATATCTATCTAAGGAGACAAATATAACAAATAGTAGAGATGTACGACCTGAAGGTCGATCGTACAGAGGTACTAAGAAGACTCAATACCTTTTATAAAATAATTTAGAATTAAGTTAGAATATTAACTACCTTGGAGTTAATTTAAAATTAAGTTAGATACATTGTTATAAGAAAATTCACCAAACAAACTTGCAACTTAAGATAATAATCTAAAAATTTATAATTAAAAAAAATAACTTATAACAAAACCATTAAATACGATATTATATAATTAGTTTAGGAGGGGCAGGTAGTTGGACTTGCCGCCTGATCCAGAAGTAGAGGCCTAAAATCCCTAAGCCCAAAAGAGTCACTGAGATAATTCATTTCATAGGAAGCCCATTTGTGAGAGCGGTCCAAGAAAGTTTGGGCTTGGACATATCCTAATCTGCTATTAGCCCATTCATTGTGATTTCAATATTAAAATGGACTGATACGTCACATTTGGTGGCCTCATATTCGATCCACCTTTATAATTGGAACAATTTATTTTATAACGTCTGTTTAAGTAAATTAATCATGAAAAAAATCAGATGGATCAGATATCGATAGTCATATGACCAGAATATATTTATTTTAAAAGAAACAATGACAACTGTAATTCTAATTAAGATAAATATGAACCGATCATGCCACTATTGGAGTCCGATCAAATCGATTTTTGACATAAAACATATGCTCATTGAGCCCTACATTACAAACAGTTTAGATTATTAAGATGAAGCAATTGCGAACCCGCCTAGAGGACACTACAAGTACCCCAAATCCCCTTAGTTAACATGCTTAAAGTAGTTGTATTTTTTCAGGAAAATAGGCACAATATGGAAATATTAACAATTGGTCCCCTCCTTAAAACTAGACAGAGGTTAAACCTTTTTTTTTTAATTTTTTTAACAATAGTTAGGAGGCATAGGGAAAAAATTGTTGGACTTGGCAGTAGTATTAAGATTTCTAGGGGTGAAACTTAACAATACCAATCTTTAACTATCTCTTTCTCTCTCTCTTTGATTTTTTTAAGCTTAATTTTACAAACACCCTCTAAACTATCGCCTTTTATCACTTCACACCCCCATCTAATTTATTTAAAATAATGCTGAAAATCGATTACGTGTTGTCCTTGTGCTTAAATTAAATGTCTTTATGTTTAAAATACCATTATTTTTTATAAAAAAATAAGTCAATACTACATATACATGCTTATTCAGCCATTGTGAGAACAAATATAATCTTTATTAATAAATTTTTAAATGGAGCGTTGACTTATTTTTTATAAAAAAAATAAGAAATATTTTAGACATAAGGACATTTAATTAAAGCACATGACCAATACGTGATCAATTTTTATTAATGGAATGAGTGTAAGTGATACAATAAAATAGTTAAAGGGGTCAATATAATTCACTTTTTAGATAAAAGAATAAAAATAAATAAAAGATGATAATTTAGGGGGTTGTTTGTAAAATTAAGCGGATTTTTTATCTATCCAACTTTTGTTGGTGGTTGTACTTTTGGGCCTCAGGCTTGGCCCTCCATGGTCCAAGCATCCACCACACTGGTTCTATTGTCCACCCCAAAAGTTGGATAATTGCCCAAGCTAGTCAACTGGCATGTGCTCCAATGGACTTGCTTTTAAAGTGGTGGTGGGTTCACCAGCTCTTGCAATCTATGATATATATGCATAAATAAAATGGAGCACAGGTTTGGTCAATTCTCATTCATAAGAGTCCACAATCTCTTGTCTTTTTGATCCTTTTTTACCTCCAGTCCAGGTACAAATTCTCTCACTAGAAAGCTTTCAATTGAAAGACATCATAAGTTGGAGCCATACACTTTATGTATGTAAAGTGTGTGCATGGTACCCAATATGGAGCTTTGTCGGATTAAGATTTGAAATCAGACACAAAGTGCTTGGAGATGGAAAAGTATCCCACTCGAATGATCAACAAAAATCAAGAACTAAGATGATTACTTAATATGCATTAACTAATCTCAACACGTACTCCCTTGAAAGCTTCGATAAGGCTGTGTATGGAAAATGTAAATGATTCAATGGTTCTGAACGGTTGGATCATCTAATTTTTTTATTTTTATTTTTTTATTTTCTATTCTCTTACCAAATCCAGGATCCAAACCCGATCTAACCAAACTAAGCCTTTTCGGTCGTTAGGAGATTATATACAGATTATATAATAAAGTCTAGCTAGCATATACACCCACAAGCTCAAAAATTAGAACCTAAGTCAACCCACAAGAAATAACCTTTCACAATGGAAATAGCTTAGTAGCGGGAACAAACCTATTTTCTCTAATTGCTCTTTTCATAAGACGAACTTATCCAAATACCTAATTTTACTCAAAAATTTTCTTTCGATAAAAGAATTTTTCGATAAATTCACCATAATAAAAATAATAAAAAAATGCAACCAGATAAAAGGTGAGTGTGAGCAAGAATATTAAATTATTTTTTTTCTTTTAACAACAATTTACCGGTAACATGTCAATAGCCTGTATAAGTAGCCTACAGAGCTAACCCATTTTGTAACTATTTTTTAATGTGAATCTCTTGGATTGGATTCATACGTTAATTAATTAAAGTTCTACATATATACTTTTATTGACAATTATAACGGAGGCTTGTACACTAAAATGCAACTTGGAAGACCAACTCAACACCAATAGGCCCACTAAAAAACTCAAAAGAGAACACTGTTTGTGGCCTTTCTCTAGACTCCAAAGTCAAGTATGGACTCGAATGGGTCTGATCTAATCAATTAGGAAAGTGGTATATTTACTACATAAAATTAAAACAACATTAATGTGGCATTAGAAAATTTGAAATTATATAAATGGGGTATATATTTTGACTTGAAATAAACAGTCACGTCATTCTGAAAATCTTAAGTGATTATATTCGTCTAATCAAATGGAATTTCATGTATAAAGCTTTGTAGAATAACGATAGATAGACAGATGATTTATACAAATTTATGTCTAGAGCATAGTTGCCAAATGTGGAACTTTCATTACAGTTTTATTCTGATAACTAAAATCGAAGTTACTCAAGATAAATGTGATTTATAAATTTCCTTTTGTGAATAGTCCTTTTCTAAGTAGTTTATTGGGTCTATAGAATTGTTATAGTTGATAGAGATTTTTGTAAATTTTTTTCTGAGTTTCCTAAAAATAACATATTGAGGCTGATGAATAACTGCAAAAAATAACATATTGAGGCTGATGAATAACTGCAGTCGGTCGATTTCACCTTGAAAAGCTTTTTCTCCCAAGCTTCTTAGCCCAACAGCCTGTCACCTCTCCTTTTTTAGGCACGTGTCACATTTTTAACATCTCATGTCCTAATGTCCCATTTGGACCACAATTCCCACGTGGCTCGGGCCACACTTTGCCGGCCGCGCCACCTGGATCCCTCCATGCACTTAGAGGACCACCTATACGTACGTATATATATGTACATATATGTATTAAATAGACATGTTTACACTCTCATTTTCTTATACTGCATTCTTTTATTTATTTTTATTAAGGTGAATTTAAGCAAATATATTTCTATATGGTGAAAATATTAATTAGTGTAAGTATTTGAGTAAATTTACATTAATAAAGATAAGAAAATTAGTATAATTAGAGAAAATATGGAGTGTAAAAATTACTGACTTTAAGTAATCGAAAAGTGTTACCAACTTTAACTCGAAAATTACCAAGAAAGTGGGGTTATTAATTTATATTCAAAATTAGTGTAACGAGGGCCAGACACACCGAATGTGGTCAGTAAAACTTCTTGTTTGTGTTTTCTTCTATATATTTTTTCTTAATATATAGTATTGTTAATTGAATAATAGAAAATGATATTCTTATAGAAGATTTA
>BRYF01000027.1:6958586-6963586 GCA_030159135.1 Actinidia polygama | reverse complement strand
AAATTACTAAATACACTCCATAATAAGGACAAAAAATAGAGTGCATTTGATAAAAAAATGAGTGCAAAAATCATTTTTCTTTTTTTTTTTTAACAAGGGTATCCAAATTATATGCAGTCCACGTCCCATATATATCAAGTAATTACCGATCGGGCCTATGCCCCGGGAATAATCTGAAGGGTAGTGATGAATGAAATTTAACTATTGGTCCGCTCGTACATATTTATTTTGTATGAATAACAAAAAAAACTTGAATTTTTTACAGATTCATGTTTTTTTTCTTCCATGATCCGGGAAAATAAAAGGAAAGAAATTAACTTCCTTTATTTTACATTTTTTATCTACTTTTTTTTTTCTCTCTTCACAAGTCTAAAATTAAAACATAACCTTTAGACTAAGGAAAGTCGTTTAGACATTAATTAATTCTTAAATAATTTGATATCCTATATTTTTCTATCATTTACTCAATTAATAAAAAATGTACTTTTCTTGTTGATTTTTCTATTTGTATTTTTCTACGTATTAAGGAAAAATATCCAGTTGTGCTGATGACGCCATGCCAAGACTGATTAAGGTGGACCGGAACCTAAAACAAAGTGAAATTATTGTAACTCAGCAACTTTAAATTATGAAAAAAAATTAAAATATTATCTCAGCAACTTGGCATATATCATCCCTCCCCCAGCTATGCAATAACATAAATATTTTTTTAAAAAACAATTATGGTAGGAGGGTATTAAGGGAAGAAAAACTAGTAATAATGAGTGGTACGCTATTTCTAAAAATACGAGTTCAGATTCTAGTATCTCCGGTGGTCTGAGAGAGACTAATCTAAGGTCCTGAAGTTAATAACCAGATAGGTAAACTTTTAGTAGTCCGAAAGAGACTCGAATTAGTGACCACTCGAATAGAGTCTTTATTAGTGACACGTCGAACAGACTCGTTATGGGGAAAATTCTTTATTCTCATGCTCTACCAAAGGAAGGACCATATGAAAAATAAGAAAAATTTATTTATCTTTTCCAATATATGTTTACACATGACATAAAAGAATCTGTTTAGATGTATTTGATAAAGTTAGATGGAATTAATCCCCATATGAAGTGGGGTTGTGGTCACTGCAAATCAAACAAGCTTTTGTAAGGTAGTATGTGAAGTAGTGTGTAATTCAAAAGTGAGAAGAAAAAAAGGACAAGCATCCTGAAAAGGAAAGGAATAATTTTATTGGCACCAACAGGACAAAGGAATTGAAGCTAAGAACCAGCTTCAATCCACTATAGTCACACAGAGAGAGACAGAGAGACAGAGGGGGAGAGAGAGAGAGAGTATATGTATATGTGTGTGTGTGTGTGTGTGTGTGTGTGAGTGAGTCAATTGTAGTCCATTAGCTTTTCCTTTTGCATCATTTCCTTTTCCATTTCTCCATTTGGGCAAAAGAGACAGGTACAAATTGGCGTTGACGCTTCCTCGTACGAATTTATATTTATACATTACACCCATTACCCCATCTTCATTGCCTCCCATTCTTTTTCACTTGTTGGTTTCTTAATTTTTACTTGAGTCTTGGAATTTCCATTCCTAAGAAATACTATTAGCAATACGAGTAGATTTCTTTTAGAACACAGTATCTCCACCCATTCAAACTGGGTTAGAGAGAAATTAAGCCGAAGGCATTAAAACTAAAGGTTGAACAAACCTCCAATGACTCTTAAGGGGACTCAAGGTAATAACCCCTTAGAACAACTAGTGGACTTTGTATACATTGAATTTGGGGCAAAAAGTTATTTAAATGTGGAAGAGGAAATATAGAGTGAGTGGGACAACTTTAAACTTGAAGATACAAGAGGAAAAATATACTCTTTATTTTATCTTGCATGCAACTTTATATTGTTATAGGATTTTATAACACCGACAAATTCTGAGAAGAACCAGACTCCTCTGCAATTCAATTTTGAATTAGATCGTATCGGTGAAGTTTAAGTATTTTGGGCTCCGTTTTGAACTCATTTAATTAATTTAAATCGTTCATATTGTAGATCTCGTCGAAAACTTTAATATTATAAAAAGTTACGATGATCGAATACAGATCAATAGTCAATTAATATCAATTTATATTAAAAGAAATTAGTATCATTCTGCATTACTCATTTATTAAGTTATAAAATAATATTTTACGATAAAAATTACAATATAAATAGTTTGGATAAACAAAATTATTCAAAATAGGACCCGAAATGTTTGAACTCCAAGAATGCAGCCCAATATTTCTGAACTTCAGATAAGTCAGGCTGTTTTGAGAAATTGTCAGTTACGCCCTCCACAATTTATTCCAGCCCTCCCAAGCCCAAACGGCTCGTTTGACCATCCCTTCGGAGTTCACAATACTTTTAAACCAGTACTGTATGACATGGAGAGCCATAAAACTATAAAATCTACTGATCATGATTTATTGGTAACGAAAATACCTCAAAATTGGAAGTCCCCCACAAGAGTGCAATTTGCATTCACTTTTAAGGTCATGGCCTAGCTGTTTCAGAACCATTTCAACCAGAGCAGGCATTGAAACATAAATGTACCCTAGATATTGCATTGGTGGGTTGAAAGAACACTATCTGAAAATTTTAATTGTTTTGTACAAAGTGCTAAATCCCACGAATTGATCTTACAAGCTATGATATAAACATATCTTGGTTTTCAAATTTTAACATCAAATAATGAAAAATAGACATTCGACTAGCTATAAATGTATCAATATTTTACTATCTACTATTTTTTATTATAATCACTGAAGTTCTTATATTACTCGGGGGAGAAAAAGACCGCATTAGGATTGCCTACAAAAAAAATGGGAGGTTTATCGACATATGAAATTCTCAATTCTAATCTAAAATGTGGGGAAAATTTGGTTGCCACGTATGTGTTAAGAAAAGATGCAACTTGATGATTATAATTTGATTAGCCTCATGCCACACAATAATTAAATGTTGATGTATGATATGCACTTGTCAATTATAGTCCTACTAAAGTACATTAAGGTTTATTTGCAAAACATGGGTTGTGGTGTTCATGGTACGCGAATGTGATGAACATTTCCAAAGTTGATAAGGCTTATCTTTAGTGTCGTGAAGATGACAAACAATATTTGTTATCATGGTTACTGCCATGATAATTATGTTGAGAACGTGCACGAAGAATAAATTACAAATGAATAAGCAAAAAAAGAGTTGAATTTTAATATACATTGAATGGACTCACCACTTAAAAGGCTTAAGCTTTCAAGTGACTATGAGCTACAAACAGTATATATGGGTCTGAACCTCTACGATTTGGGCCAAGGTGATGTGGATCTGAACCTCTACGATTTCTCCCAAAAGGATTGGGACCATAAGTGTGCTCACGAGAAGATCTTTGAAAACATTCTTCCCCAACAAGTGGTATTAGAGAGCCAATGATTAAGCATCTATGGGTAGACTCTCCTGATTCGACACACCGATCTATGTAAATCTTCCCCAACAAGTGGTATCAAAGAGCCAATGGTTAACGATCTATGGGCGGACTCTCCTGATCCGACACAATGATCTATGTAAATCTGCCTCAACAAATGGTATCAGAGAGTCAATGGTTAATGATCTATGGGCGGACTCTTCTAACCCGACACATCGGTCTATGTAATGGGTTGCGCGCAGTCTGCAACAAGGTGGCTCTTGATGGTGCAAGGATGGATGGCTCTCAAAGGAGAGATGCATAAGCCCAGGTTCATGTCCAAACGGTGAATAAGCCCAGGTTTGGATACGATATTAGAGAGTAAGGAATTCTTCCCCAACAAGTGGTATCAAAGAGCCAATGGTTAATGACCTATGGGTGAACTCTCCTGACCTAACACACTGATCTATGTAAGTATTTCCCAGCAAGTGGTATCAGAGAGTCAATGGTTAACGATCTATGGGTGGACTCTCATAACCTGACACACCGATCTATATAATGGGTTGCGTGCAGTCTGCGACAAGGTGACTCTTGATGGCACAAGGATGGATGGCTCTCAAAGGAGCGATGCATAAGCCTAGGTTCGGACACGGTATTGGAGAGTATAATAATCTAGATCAAGGATCAAGGGATTCTTCCCAACAAGTGGTATCAGAGAGCCAATGGTTAATGGTGTATGGGCGGACTCTCTTGAGACAACACACTGATCTATGTAAATCGTCCCCAACATGTGGTATCAGAGAGCTAATGATTAACGATCTATGAGCGGACTCTCCTAACCCGACACACCGATCTATGTAATGGGCTGCGCGCAGTCTGCGGCAAGGTGGTTCTTGATGGCACAAGGATGGATGGCTCTCAAAGGAGCAATGAATAAGCCCAGGTTCATGTCCGGGCCTTAATAATCTAGATCAAGGATTAAGGGGGAGCTTGGTAAATCGAACTCAAGAGGGAGTAAGGCCAATGCATTGAACATGTGTAAAGAATAAGTCTCATATCAACGGTGTATATTGGGTCAAAATAATGTGGATATGGACTTATACAATTTCTCTCAAACGGGTTAAGACCTTACGTGTGCGCACAGGCCGGCCTTTGAAGACGGTTTTTCCCCAACAAATTAATCCCTCCACAAAAAGAAAAAAACATATAAGGAAAGATAATGGTAGATCGAACTCAAGAGAGAGGAAGGTCCATTCATTGGAGATGTATGAAGAATAAGTCTCACACAACGGTGATATTGGGCCAAGATGACGTGGATGTGAACATATACAATTTTTTCCAAAAGGATTAGGACCTTACGTGTGCACGCGGGCAGGCCCTTAAAGATGATTCTTCCCCAACAAATTAATTTCCTCCACAAAAAGGTGACTAAGGTTTTTGACACCAAACTCTTGAAGACAATTCTTCCTCACAAATTAATCCCTCCGCAAAAAGAAAGAACATATAAGGAAAGATAAAGGTATTTGCAAGTTGGGTTCTTGACACGTCTATTCCACAACTAGAGTATATATTAGGCC
>BRYF01000027.1:6896086-6898586 GCA_030159135.1 Actinidia polygama | reverse complement strand
GTTACTCTTTCCTCTCACTTAACCAAACCCCTTGAGATTAACCTTGGTGTGATTTACAAACTATAAGAAAGGTCCGTGCAATTTGATCAAACCTCGTAAGAGGTTAGTGAAATTTATTCTTTATATATTAACGCCGTTTAATCATACTTTAATAGATGAGGGAATCTGTATATTATTTTCAAAAGCAGGAGGGATTTTTATAATTTTACAACTATTGGGAAGGTTCATTAAATTTTGTCAAACTCAAGGGAGGTTGATGAAATTTATCCAAATGATTATGATACTGATCAACGTAAGTTTTTACAATATTTAAGTTCTTGATAAAGTGTGGAGTGAATGATTTAGATCATCAAAAATGAACTTAAAACAAAGCTTAAAATGCTTGAACTTCACCAATCCAGTCCAAATATGAATTGCAAGGGAACCTGATACTTAAATACTTGAATTTTACCAGTACAGTCCAAATATGAATTGCAGGGAAGCCTGATCCTTCTTTAAATGCATTCTCATATGCCTACTAAAATAATGTCTAGAATCTATTAATATTAATTAAATTTGTATGCTTTTATTTTTTTGGCCCTAAGCTTTTGGTGATCGGGTTTACTATCTTATTAATATTCAGATGTCTGATTCTATGGTCAAGTACTTTAATTTTATTATTTTAATTGTTTGTTTTCTTTCTCAATTAAACTAATGCGATTGGTCACATGAAGGGGTTAAGAATCAAAAGGTTTCTTACAGCTTCTATCTCCAGTCCAAATTTTGGAATCCATTGTGTGTTTCAAGTATTTGGGAACCCATTTTTATTATACAAAACGTTTATATTGTAAACACCATCGAGAAGTTTACTACTATTGAAAATCAGGTTTATCGGATACAAATTAATAGTCGATTAATATCATCTTATATCAAGATAAATAAATTTAATCTCTCGTGTCACACTCATTTATGAAGTTATTATATAGTACTGAACGGATATTGATTTGTATCAAAGTAACATAATATTTAATAGTATTAATCTTCACGACAGAATCTACAATATGAACAGTTTAAATTATACAAATAGATCCCAATGAGACCCAAAATATATGAATTGCACTGTATTGTACTGCAGAGAATTTTTGTCATGGAAATAATTCTTTTATCAACAGTAAAAATTTCATTAAAAAATTCCGAACCCACTAGGCTCGAAAAAATAAATTACTTCGTATATATATAAATTTTTATTTTAGGTAAAAGCTTTTAATGTGAACCCATTAAAATAATGAGTTCGAACTATAAGTTTATATTAAAATAAGATGTTGATTTACATTATGTTATATTACGATGATATTTGAATATAAAAAATTAGATACTATATGATTTATTGCTCTCGATTTTTCTGTTTCCTTGGTTGATTTACATTATGTTATAGTATCGATAATATTTGAATATAAAAGATTATTTCATAACACAATGAAAGCTTTTTTATTTTTAAGAAAAAATATGAGCTATAAATGCAAAATAAATAAATAAATAAAATACACAAATAATAAAATGTAGGGAGCATTACATAAAAAACCCTAGGATTTGACTATAAGAATAAATTAAACCCTATAGTTTTGTAATAATTTTTTGTTGTTGTAGTTTTAACCCATTAAAAATTTAAGTTAGTCGTTAGTTTCCGTTCACCTAGGACTAATAGAACCAATTGGTTCCTCTAAAATATTATATAGTTTTTTTTTCTCTTTTTAAATTCCTAATTACATAAAAATCAATATCCGTTCACCTAGGGCCAATAGAACCAATTGATTCCTCTAAAATATAAATTTGGTATCTTTAATACAAATACAACACTTAAATTCTCTAATTTGCATTGTTAATTGGTTCTATTAGGGCTTTAAAAGGGTTTCTAATTTGCATTGTTAATTGATTCTATTAGGGCTTTAAAAAGGGGTAGCCACATACGAAGTCGTTTTCGTATGTTTTTTCATGAGAATCACCTGATTTTGTTAGCTCTAAATAGACGAAGACTAATAAATAATTTCAATTGTTAGAAAATTAATACATTGCCACGTATTTATAAGAGACATGAACCAATAATCCTTCCCAAATTAGGAATGCTTTAACCCACATTCCTTGGGTACACGGATTTGACTTCAAAAACCCACTTAAATAGGGAGTAAAAACGCTCATTGTATGTTGAACAAGGCTTAGCCCAAGTGGTAAAGGGCGGCCTTACCAGGATTTAGGTCCTGGGTATGATTCTCACCCCGACCCCCGGACACAAGGCGCAGTTGCTTCGAGCGAACGTCAGGTACACGAGCTAACACTTGGAGGTATTGCGTTCGATTCCTAGTGGCTACGTCGTATATTCGTGTTTACATCCTGAGGTCTAGGTGGGCCCAAAGGCCTGTCTAGGACACTATGTGGTTAATAAAAAAAAAACGCTCATTGTATGTCAAAATAATTAAGCATCAGACAATTTTTTAATTAATTCTTTTTTACTGTTTCGCTTGGG
>BRYF01000027.1:6841086-6843586 GCA_030159135.1 Actinidia polygama | reverse complement strand
GTGATGATTGAATTAGGAAAATAAATTAAATCATCTTTTAAATGTCATGTTAGGGTTTTCCCAACCATAAGGAAAAGTCCAATCGTTTTCTATGACATGAGATTCATTGCGAAACCTTATATAGTCTTGATTGCAAAAACCAACCCAATATGGTTAATTTATTTCATTATTGCTATATTTTGGAAGCTGGAAATGAAACTAAAACCCAAATCTCAATTGCAGGCTGCCAAACATTACAAGCTTATAAGAGATCACAAGCTTATAAAACGCGCATGTTTGCTCAGTATGTTGGATAACGAATAAACCAAATGATTTGAAATTAAAAAAAATAACTCCAAAATAGGTGTTATTTGACAAATCCCTCAACCTCCCGACCTATCTCAACTTTGCCTCCAATACTTCACTCTCATCCCTCATCTCTCTCCCTCTCTCTTTCTCTAACTGCAAAATAGGTGTTAATTGAAATCCATATAATTGAATTTTTTTTTTTTAAATATCCAAATAGAGATTTAAAATCCACGTATCCGAACTTAGGCTTAATCTTTGAGAGAAATAAAGGTTTCCTAGTTTAGCAATAAGCATCATTTGTTACAGGCAAGCTGCAAAGTATGGGTATGGGTGCATTAAATATGAACAAAGAACTAAATGTGCAGCTCCTGGCTTGGGGTGATTTAAGAGTTTCTTCATTCGGGTTCTTGATTTGAACTCATACGTGATTTAATAGGCCATTAAAAAGGGAAATTAGAAAAAGAAAAGAAAGGAGGAGTGTGTCATTTTCTCTTGGGGCACCAAACTGAGAAAGACTAAAATGGAAATTTTTCTTGGGAAGGAAAATAATTCACGTAAATCTTTAGAAGTCTCTCAACTAGTAAGCTATATACATCGTCGAATTCAATTCAAATAGTACTCTTATGACCGCTATGACCCCTAGCTACCACCACTGCACCACCATGACCGCTAGCTAGTTGCCTAGTTGTCGCCACCAGTTTTCACCTCTGCCACTGTTCGAGTACCACCACCATCAACCACAGCTGCCACAACCACACTAGCACCAGCGATCTGCTTCCACGCTATTACCTCTCCATTGCCACCATCATCACCACCCATGTACCGCCGCTGCCGCCATTACCTATCTGTGCTTAAATTTTTATCCAATTGCTTTTCAACTTAAAATATTCACTATTCAGTTTTTGATATTTAATTTTCAATTCTTTTGCTTTCCATTTCATCAAACAACTCCTACAAACCAAAATTAAAACATAGCAATATATAACAAAAACTAGCAATAAATATAGCTTTCCTTAATCTTGCTCCGTGAATCACGTACGTCCATCTATAAGCAAAGATTCTTACCTTCCAATGATGATCCTACAAGTTAAAAGTTATATATTTTGGAAAGAAGTCACCACAATGATAAACATTTAAAGACTTGATAATCCTAGTACTAGATTTTGGAATAAAAAATTATGGAAATCTCAATCCTATGAGATGTCCTAATTAATGTCTTCCTATCTCTGAGATGTCATTTAATTTAATACTTTTCAATGGTTATAAGAGTCCATATTGTGCTATTGTTTGTTCATTAACACAATCATGGCAAATGCAAAGAAAACTCTTTCACAGGGGAATATTTTACTCTTTTCTCCAACTGTTTCTTCTTCTTCTTTACTTTATATCATTTTCTTCTTTGCAGTGGAATATTTACTTCTTTTGATTCTCAGTATATTGAACTATCAGAAGATTTGTGTTTATTGCATATTTAGAAGCAAACTGCAAGTGAAAGAATGCTTTGAAGGCATCTTTGAACAGTTACTAATAACCCACTTGCCATTTCAACTGCAAAGGGCAATGCTGCTTTTACCATGCTTGTAAAGAGAAGTCTCTTGGATTGGAATGTTTTACTCTTTTATCCACTTGGTTCGTTCTTTTTTTTTTTCATGTGCAATGTAATATGTACTCCTCTTGATTCTCAATATTTATGGAGAGAGATTCATTTTCTCCTTGGGGGCTACTGACTAAAAGAAGAAAAATTCATGTGCAAGAAAATAACAGAACAGAATGGAAAACGATTTCCCTTCACATTCCAAGCAGAAAATAAGCAGCATTAGTCTGGTTTCTTTTCCTTTCCTTTAGTTTGTTTCTAATAGACAAAAACAACCTGAGGCTCCACATTATAAGTAGCAGCAGTTGTTGTGCTCCACCAAAATAGAGCAACCTGCATCTTGTTCTATATCCCGTGCATTTGCACTCTATCAGCCCTTTGTTCTAGAGACCTCTTCTACGCCTATTTCCCGACAAAGATACTTCATTCTTGTCTATAACTATTGTTCCTCAACCCTCACCCTTCTTTTGTGACCCCCGTCAATTGTAGACCAAGTGACTACCAAACAATTGGTCATTTAGCTCTGTTCACTACAATGGCTTCCTCCCAAATCCTTGTTGTTTTTAGTGTGTTGTTATTAAACTTTCCTAGTGGAAATAAATATGTTCAATTTTCTGA
>BRYF01000027.1:6773586-6781086 GCA_030159135.1 Actinidia polygama | reverse complement strand
AGATAATTGTAAACTTAAACAGTCCATTTTATAAAATAAAAAGGATTTGATTATGTGTTTATATAAATCCAATGAAACTAATTTTTTACATAGAACACCTTCACTGCAAGACTTACGGAAAAAAAAAAGCTGCAATCTCCTCCAAATTTGTAGTGTCATACATGGCAATTTATCTTGGTTCTAGAACTATTAAACATCACCAAGTATACTTCGTAGAGCTCTCGGTATTAATAATAAATTAGTGCATGTGATGCTGGCAACGTGAAAAAGCACCATCACTTTTAATTTAGAAGAGAGCAGTTGTTAGAACACAACAAGAAGAAAAAAAATAGTAACAATGTATTTTGTAATAGTACATAGATAGTATATTTTTATATGTGGTAGAACTTATTTCTTGTTGAATCTTACCGCATGTGAATAAACATCGTATAAAATGATAAAATGATAAAATAGAAAAATCACAACGGTGTTTGTTTAAATCACAAGAATTTATTTCTTAAATGTGGAGAGCTTGTTCACTGGGTATGACTGTTTTTTTACTCGTCATTTCAATTCAAATAAATTTGTGTTTTATGAGACATCTTTAAAATAATATTCTACCGGAATTTGCATATGAAAATTGCTACTAGAATCTGTTACATTATTATGTATAAATTTTTTTGTATATTTTTTCGGTTCACTCATCTTCTTATTATCTTTTACATTTATGTGGAGCTTTTTTTCTTTCACTTCAAAATAAGATGTTTAATTAAAAATTATTTGATAACTTAATTCAGCACTTAAAACAGAATGTATTGAGTGAAACTGTATTACGTTGGTTTGATAATAATACTGTGCATCACTTAATATTTTAAGTGTATTTTAAAATATAGGCTAAAACTTTTAATTAGTAAGATAACTACTTAATTCTGACTGAATTTGTAAGTGTATGTGCATAGACATTGACGTGCACAAATGTAACTCCACCACCACCATAGCTACCATCATCTCTCCACTCCCACCGCTCATTTTGCCACTCCCACCATTGCCACCACCGCTACCATCACCATCACCATCATTCTCCTGAACCTCTAATCAAGGCCGTCTCTGAGTTTTCAGGGGCCAAAAAAAATTTTGGGCCCTAAATTTTGAAAATTTCTTGAAGGCCTAAAATAAAAACAGGTAGCCATAAAATGGGCCTAATTTGAGTTTCTAATGTACCAAAATAAAAATGAATAGCCCTAAAATTTGAGAATTTTTGAGTATTTTGGGAGGGATTAAAAAAAAATGAGCCTAATTTGAGTTTTTAATATTCTAAATAAAAATGGATAGCCCTAAAATTTGAGAATTTTTAAGTATTTTTTTGGGGCCTAAAATAAAAATAAGTCTAATTTGAGTTTTCAATGTTCCAAATAAAAATGGGTAGCCCTAAAATTTGAGGATTTTTGGAGGGCCTAAAATAAAAATGAGTAGCCCTAATGGGCCTAATTTAAATTTTTAATATTTTAAAATAAAAATTGATAACCCTAAAATTTGAAAAAAAAAAATAACATTTTTGGGGGCCCTAAAATTTGAATTTTTTTTTTTGGGTGGGGGTGGGGGTGGGGTGGACTAGGGGCTTAGGCCCACGGACGGCTCTGCCTCTAATATCCATTTTACATATCCCCCACCTATATACTTCCATCACATCACCCACCACAACAATCATCATTACTTTGCTACTGCCACAACCGCCACCATGATTACATTAGCGTCTCTATCACCACCGCCACATCACTACCACCAAACCACTATAATTTTTTTTTATAAATTGAAAGAGAAAATAAAAAAAATAGATTTTGTTGAGCATGTAATTGGACTTAGATTTAGTTTGTTGAATATTTCAATAAGTTTCAATTTAACATTTATATTTTTACCAAACATCTTTTTAATTTAAGACATTCAACTCTTATTTTTCAGTTTTCAGTTTTTAGCATTTAATTTTATTAAATACCACGTTACTTTTCCTATTAAGATAAACTTGAAACTATTAACATTAAAAAAAATCTAGATAAAATAGAATTTGACTAAAATAAAGAGGCAAAATCAAATACACCGCCAGAGGTGCTTTAAGTAAATTAAACATTGATTGGATGCTATCTTATAAAAATAGTTGAGTAGAATCATATCAAAATCCTTTGAAACTCTCTCTCTCTCTCTCTCTCTCTCTCTCTCTCTCTATATATATATATATATACACACTTGGGATTCTCTTTACGTGGGCTGATGCACGAGACCCCAGAATTTGCCTTTAAAGCAAAGGGCCAAATTGAGTACAATTTTAACTTTGTTTTGTGTTGAATTGTTGGCATGGAGTGTACCATATGTGTTGAGAGTACTGTAAATTTAGAAATGAATAGTCAGTTGCAAATGGTGAACATGCTTCTTGGTTTACTTTTTTAGTCCACCAGTAAATATTGGTCATTGATCGTTTAACAGCACAGAGACAAACATTCAACAACATCAACAATTACAAAAACAACCCAAGAAAGGAGCGGCCTTATCAGGACTTGGGTCCTGGGTTCGATTCTCACTCTTGTCCCGGGGCACAAGGCGTAGTCGCTCCGGGCAGACGTCAGGTACATGAGCTAACACTCAGAGGTATCGCGTTCGATTCCTGGTGGCTGCGTCGCATATCCGCGTTTACATCCTGAGGTGTGAAAGGCTAACTGCTTAGGGCACAGAGATTAGTCTGGGTGGACCCAAAGGCCTTTCTAGGACATTCTGTGGTTAATCAAAAAAAAAAAAAAAAGAAAGGGGCCATGAAATAATGTATAGAGGATTGAACTCTTGACCTAATAAGACAAAATGTAGGGATTAAATTCTTTACGCATGTGACGTAAATACGAAATTTACGTATATTCAAAGTATCAATGAATAATTAAGAGCTCTGCCAATTGAGGCTTGTTTGGATAATGATTTTTTTAAATTTTTTTAGTTGTTTTGATTTTCGAGTTTTTTGTTTTCAGTTCATTTTTTTCGATGTTTTATAAAGTTCACTTAATACGAAAAAAAACTATTTTAAATTTTTTTTTAAAAGAAAAATAATTTTTTTCCGTCTTATATAAGCGCAAAATATTCAATACTCTTGAAACATTATTCTTCAATGATAAAAAAATATAATATTTCATGTTGTTAGGCAAAACACTATCCTATATCAATGAGTTTTGTTTCACTAGATCGATGTGAACTATTTGTTTTTGTTTTTTTTAATGAGTGTGTCCCGATTTTCGCTTTAATTATTTTCAGGTACATATAATTCATTCATCTTGTACGTGTTAGGTAATTATTGGATCTAAGCCTTATGGATAATATCAAAGAATAATGAGAAATGGAATTTATTCATTCGTCCTCCCCTTAAAAGATGCTCTCGCAACACCACGGTCATCTTGTTTCAAGATTAAGGTTGGCAATTTTATCTGAACTCGATAGAGGCTCGAACCGAACTGATTATTCAAAGGCAAGTTTTACTCGATTTTTCATCCATTCGAGGTGGATATGTTAGAATGAATGAAATATTCATTCAGATATGGTCACGGGTATGGTATGGTTACTTCGAACTCAAATACCCATAATTGAATTGTACCTTGATCGATGGATCCGAAATTATTTACATATACATCCAGGTATTTTACATATTTATAATATTAATTCTATCTATCTATCTATCTATATATACATATATCTATATAATTAGGATTTTGTGGGATGGTGTGTTTGAGGAATGGAGGAGAGAAAATCGAAGATAAACACCTACGGTGGCTGAGCGTGGTAAATTGAGGTTGTTGGAAGCCACTGGCTGCTATATCCAAACTATAACACAAGAAACAATGAGTTCAGCCGCCGGATCTATTTTAGGAAAACGGCTCTTCAATGGTTAATTTTGATGACCGGAGTATCAAAGTGTATGTAGAGAGAGTTTATAGTAATGAATGGCCAAGATTTTTGTACTTTTGACTAAATAAGGTCTGGCCTTATATAGTAGTTCAACGCCAATTGTAATGTTATTGGACAGATTGCAGCTTGGCGCATGCCTAGACACACTGACTACTGTATCACTGAGTAAGCGACTGACTTCTCTATACCCCTAAGGCTTGGTTGGTAGCTAGCTATCATGTCGTTGACATCTCAATCTAGGTGTGAAGGCTGTTAGAGGAAATCTCGTTGCGCTAGTTACCTTCTGTCTCCTGATATGCCTCGGGATCATCGCCATTCGTTGCTTTTTAGACCAAGCTCCGGCACAATGGCCTGACCGAGCTTGATGCATAGCTATAATCCGGTAAAGATGCCTGCCCTAGCTCAACCAGAAATTAGTACTTGTGGTTTTTTCCCCTTACAGATTTTATAAGTTATATTCTCTCTCATTTTCTCTCAACTGCCGTCCCTATATCTGAAATCTCTGTTCTTGGTTCAACGAAATTCATAACATATGCATGTACTCGTACTCGTACACGTGCTCTGATAATTGTTTTAGGTTTTGTTGAGGTTCTCAAACTTCATTTTTACAATCTACTCAAATTCTCCAACTATTCATTTTTCTTAGTAAAAAGATTATCAATCAAGAGCTTCCACTAATTAATAACTTTTTTCAACATTCACCCAAAATATCTTTCTTCGAAATGTCATTTCATTGAGTTGAAAACATGGTTTTGACGGAGTGGAATTTTCTACGTAAAACTTACACAAAAAATGACAAAAGGAAACTAGTGTACAAATCAACGGGCAGCCATGGTGGGAAAGTGAACCAGTTTGTGTCAATGCAGCAGATAATTGACCTAAGAAAAGCTAGAATCCAACATGTTTTCCATACGGCCAAGAGAAATGTTTCTTCTAAACATGGGTCTAGTCAATTACATGCCTATGACCCATTCTTTCTATTTTTTTTAATTTTTTTTGGGTCTTGCCTTGACCCATTCTCAAGTGGTATTTTCGATATGTGAGGCACTACATTTGTTAGTGCTTTCTGGTAGGCCCACTTCAGGTCCATTTTTATGATATAAAGCGTTTATTTGTAAGTTATGTTGAACAAATAATCCATACAAAAAAATTAGGTTGATCGGATATCGATAATCACATGATATAAGTACATTTGTTTTAAAAGAGACAAGTGACAAACATGATTACGAGTTTTTTAGATATTTTAGTTTTCTCGAGTTTTCGAGTTTTTGACAATTCGATCAAAATTTAATATTTTTTTCATCTTTAGTAAAAATAATTCAATAAAAATAAAAAAACTCAAACTCAAAACAGATAAAAAAAAACTTGGCCAAATTTGGCCTTAAAAATAAAGAAGAAAAACTTGTGATTGAAAATGAAAAAATAAAGACAAGTAAAACTAAGGAGTACTTTGGTAATTATAAAGTTATAACACACTGACGTGGCTAGTTTTCATCCTTTCATGCTCTTTGTTTTGACAAAACAAACAACAACGAATACAAAGCTTTGATTTCTTGAGTGCATAAAGTTGTTGTTCCGTATACAGTGGGACCTATACGTGTAACTATGCATTGTTCATAAATCGCGCGCACATAATGCATTGTGCTTAGCAAAATTTTATGAAACCGTTAAACAAAAATTCTACTCACTTGGCTAACCATAGTGCGTGGTTAATTACATTCCAAAAGATTTCGTTCAGTTGTCAGAATTTTTGTATGAAAAAATGATTATCAGAAAAAGTGAATTGAATTGAAGTAAAGAGAAAAAAAGTTATTTATTTATATGTGTTCATTTAATAACAGAATTTGACGAAGAAACTAAAATTTAATATAAAAAATACAAGAAATTGGTTTTTTTTTTTTCTTTTCTGACAACTGAACGGATGCTAAAAATCACTATTGTTTGTTAATTTCCACCATCAATGACAGATATGGAATTAGATTTACAAAAGCCAATTTCATCTCATCATACAAGTCAAAACTATCATGAGCTTTCCATTTTCTTATCAAAGCAAGCCTTTTGTATAGCAATAAAAAGCAAAACAAGACGATTCAATCTAGTTTAAAGAAAGAGAGAGAGAGAGAGAGAGAGAGAGAGAGAGAGAGAGAGAGAGAGACTTTTAAAAATCTATCGCGAGAGAGAGAGAGAGACTTTTAAAAATCTATCGCGTGAATTCCCAAAATAACCCTTTCGTCCTATAATGTCATGGTTGACCAGCATGAAATGCCCCAATTGCCTTGCTTGAATAGATGTGCTGCACCCGTGCGGACTTATGTGAAGCCAACCTTTCAGGTACACCGATGCGATCCGATACATTCAATCCATAAACTTTACTGAGAAGAAGATTATTTATGTGAAAAATTAAGATGAACGAAAATCTACAGTCATACAATCGGATTCAGATCTTTTCAAATGCACACAAAGGCAAATGATCGCATAGCTTTCACTTCTGATCAACTTGATCTTTTGCGAGAATAATCTTCGTAGGGAACCCTACTAAATGAACAGTTCAGATCAGATCAGATCAGATGAGCACGTCCAAATTGGCACACTCTAAAGTCCCCTAACAGCACCGTCTGGAAATCCAATGCTTGCTGGGTTAGTAATGAAAAGGTTTGCACGCTATCAATCACAATGCACATAACTATGTTGTGGTCTGCTGCTTTGACGTAAGTAATCGACCATATGTACTTTGGAGCATGAAGATATTTTTGCTTTGTTAAAGTTGGGATTACCCCACTTCATTTAGAGGAATGAGTAGGAGGTAGGCCTATTTTTGGAAGCATGCCTATTGCTTTGGAGAGGTCTCTTTTTCTTTTCACTTTTTTAAATGATGCCAATTTCTTCGAGGTCTAGGCTTCTTGAAGTCTAATTTTGGCAAGCATTTTGTGTCCATTTTGATTATTTAAATCGATTGAATTGTAAACTCATCGAAAACTATGTTACTGTAAAAAATTACATTGTTCGGATACAGATTAATAGACGATCAATATTAATTTATAATAATATAATAGAGTATAAACTTGTGTGACGCACTCATTTATTAAGTTATAAAATCATACAAAACAGATATTGATTTGTATCCAATTAATATGATTTTTTACGATATTGATCTTTACAATATAAACAATTTGAATCGTCAAAATAAAACTAAAATAGGCCCCCAAAAACTTAGATTGCACAGTGTAATCCAAAATTCTCAAGAAGTTGTGTCCATTAAATTAATCGTTTTTTCGCCTTTTTAAATGATGACGATTCAATTTAGGATTTTATATCTGCCATTTTTTTTTCTTCCTTCAATAAGTTGCGTGAGACAACCAAAATTGCATGTCGAAACAACTAAAAAAGAGGGCAAGAGATTTTTTATCCCGAAATTTTGGTTACCTACTATTTATACCTATGCATGCGCTCTAATTGTATAATTGTGTTTGAAATTTTGTTCAATTTGAAATTTTCACCAAATCAAACGACTATTAATGCATAGATAGATATATAGGAGTAGAGCCACGATTCTAATTACCCGTAAACGTGGCGTTCAACTATGTA
>BRYF01000027.1:6738586-6741086 GCA_030159135.1 Actinidia polygama | reverse complement strand
GAAGATTTAGAAATTGAAATCCCCTCTTCCTAGGCTAATTATGTTATTTCTCTTTCTTTCCTTTTCAGACTCCGTTTGGTACCATCTTTTCGGTTGTTATTTCTCTTTATTTCCTTTTCAGGCTCCGTTTGATGCCAGTTTTTCGACATACTTTTTTTAAGCTTATAAATAAAAAAATCAGAAAAATTGGGTAATCCAATTTCTTCCAATGCACGACATCTCTCTTTTAAATTTCTGTTATTTCTCTTTCTTTCCTTTTCAGTGTCATTGTCTTTTTAATTGGGTAATCCAATTTCTTCCAATGCACGACATCTCTCCTTTGTAAATGGCCCTTTGGACAAAAACATCTCCTTGCATATCTAAGGAAGAAACTGAAATCCCCTGTTCCTAGGCTACCTACCTTTTTTAAAATTATGTTATTTCTCTTTCTTTCCTATTAAAAAAAAATCCTCTAAAATTAACTAATTTATTGGATAAAAATATTTTTTTGTCTTTAGTGAACTTTTTTTTTAAATTAGATGAAAAATTTTACATTTTCGAACTTCTATTGTCAAGAGAAATTGAAAAAATATAAAATTTAGATCAAATGATTTAAAAAATAGCTAAAGACGAGAAAAATCAAAAATCACCATTATAAATTTAAAAAATATTTCATTATAAATTTATAAACATAACATTAGGTTTAAGAAATCTTAAAAAAAGGGGTCAAACTGGGCCTAAGTCTAAATGGGACATCGTTATAAATTTAGGAAAAGATTATGTACACAAGATATGTATCATTAAAATGTTATGTATTTTTTGTTAGAAATATTTTTGAATAAATTCATAAGAATATATAATTAAAAAACATCACGAAAATTAATAAATCACAATAATCGTAAATTCATTAAGTAACTACTGACGCCACTGACTACAACCACCCATCCACCACCACCACCACCAGGAAAATCTCATTTGAATTGATTTTTTGTAGATAAAAAATGTATAAATAAATTTATCTCAGTAATATAATATAAACAAGTCAACTAATTAACCGCAAATTGATAGGGAAACACGGTTTAGGTTTTAAGTCTTTAATTACCCACAGCATGATATTATTGGTAGAAATTGTATTCAATGGAAACCATAATCATGATCCCACTTTTATAGCTATTATTAATTTCGCTTGATCATAATGGCCTATTATATTATTTTTAACATAAAACAAGACAACTCATAAATTGACTCAATGATCTAAGCTTGAGATTTGAAGATCTGCTTCTTTTAAAGATTTCAAGTTCAAAATCTTTTACGTGTTATCAATTCTTGAGTTGGGCTAGTCCAAACAGAGTTTTACTTCAGTTCTAATTAGACCCTTCACTACATTGATCACTAATTTAATTTTAATAAGGAACCTCGTGAAGCCGGCCATATAGACATAATTAATGAATGTCATTATACAAACCTAACTGTTGTTATCTAAATCCAAAAAAAAATAAATTATCTTGGGCCTTATAATTTTGGTTGGTTGGATTATCATGCAAAGACATTTGCATTGTAAAACATGGATAATCAACATATAGACTATCCTTTTTTATTTTTCCTTACAAAACCCACGTGTTGTGATTGAGGGACTATTAATGTCAGAACAATTTACTTTTTTAATAAAAAATTATTTGATAAATTTTACGAATAAACTATTTAAATTATCAACGGTCGCGGGACCCAAACTGAGCCCACCTTGCCTTCCGAATTTCAATGCGGGCAGATGTAAATAATATCACTTATATAAACTTACATAAAAGAGTAGTGCTATGGGTACCTCAATGTTGCACTTTAAATGCACACTTGGGTGAGGTGAAACATTTAGATTGGCTGGATGTGGGGTCCACCCAGTCATGTCAGTCAATCAAAATATTCCACCTCACCTAAATGTGCATTTAGGGTGCAATATTGAAGTACCCATAGCATTTTCTTACATAAAAACGCCAACATTCACATGTCATTCACTGCCACACATTCTCTCTCTCTCTCTCACTATGGATTTCCTGGTGTGTGTGAGAGAGAGAGAGAATAAGGAGGTAATCCCTCATTGTAAATCATTCAAGTTTGGGAAATAGAATTCAAGTTTTGAGAATTCAAGTATAGCATTCTCCAAGCTCTCTCTTTCTCTAGAATTCTTCTTTGTTGCTTTCTTGCTTTCTTAACTTTCTCTTTCGGTTGTTCTAGACTTACTTAGCATCTTTTGTAGTGAAAGGTGTCTAAGACCGCACGGGTCGAGGCGATCGAGATCTAAGCTCGTGACATTAGTCACATACACAAAAATCATAATACGCATCATGATTTTAATAAAATATTACAGAGTTTGCCAAAATAGGACAATATTATTAAAAGAAATACAAAAAAAAATATTTAAAAAAAATACTCCAAAAATTAAAAGACATATTGTACACACCCGTGGCTTACCTCAAACTAAGATTCAAACCAGTAGAACTTACTGTCTTGGAACTATGAATATCCT
>BRYF01000027.1:6723586-6726086 GCA_030159135.1 Actinidia polygama | reverse complement strand
TCATAATAAGCAAAATAGTTTGTTGTTTTTTGTTAATCAAAAAGAAAAATATTGGCTATTGTTTTGTAGTATAAAAATTCATAAATCAAATCAAAAAAAGTCATAAAAACATCACAAATCGTACACGATAAATTAAATTAAATTAGCTTAGTGTGATTTTAATAATATTATATAGAACATCTTTTGGGGAATACTAAAGGATACAGATAGTCTAAAAATTTTGGGTCCCATTTTAATGATCCAAAACATTGATATTGTAGACTCTGTGGTGAAGATCAATACTATAAAAAAATTATACTAATCAGATACAAATCGATATCCGTTTAACACTGTTTTATAACTTAATAAATAAATGTGGCATACATAATTATACATATTTATCTTAATATAAATTTATATTAATCAACGTTGAACTATATCCGATCAATTTAATTTTTTTAAATATTAAATTTTTTGATGAGTTTTAAGTTATGACGGTTTAGATAATCAAAATAAGTCCAAAACTGAACCATTTATTATTTAAAACTTCTTTTTCAGAATACTAAAATGGTCTACTTGGCTAGTTGAAGAAATCTTTGGGTTATTTGGGTCAAATTGAAGATCTTGGGTCGAAACTTCATTCCAGGCCCAAGAAACTCATCAATTGGGCTTTATGAATGGCCCAGGCATAGGCTCGGTGTGAGAGATTCTTAGTTTAGTTGACTGTTTCCATGATCAATTTTACATAATATATTTTCAGAACTTGTTTTTGAAAACAAAAGCATTCATTGTTGTTCCGTATTATTTATTTTTTAACAAAAATTAGTTTTTTTGAGAACTTGAAGACATATTTTTAATATTTTTTTAATAACACGGTTTTAAAAAATTCTCCAAAAAATAAGTTTTGAAAACCATCAATCAAATTATTTTACAAAATTAATTCTAAAAACTGAACTGAACAAATATGGTAATGTTAGTTCAACATCAACAACCACTGCCACCTTAACAAGAATCCACTTTGTGCCATAATCACCATATTAAGACAATATGACAAAATTATTTCAAACGAGAGGTGTTTTAAGATGGGCCATGAAAGATTCTTTGGATTCTCAAATAATTCCTTGTAAAATTTCTCATACTATCTTATTTTCTATAGGTAATGAGTCACCTAATGACAATAAGGCTCTATGATTTATGCTGACTAGGGTTTCCGAGGGGGAAAGACTACTAGCACCGATCCTTTTTACCGAAAATTCAAAACAACGTCGTTTTGAGTTTTAAAAAAAAAAAACGAAAATTTGAAAACATTTCAGCCATCCACACCCAAAAGAATCGTCCAGAGAGAGAGAGAGATCCGGCGATTTCTCCACAGTCCGGCCACCACCGATCCTCATGGTTGTTTGTGATCTCGTTGGGAGTTTCGGTAGCAGTTTTCTGAGAATCTGCTTTGGTGTCTACAAAGAACTCAGCATTCTGGTGGTTTGAAGGATTGCATCTCTGTATCTAATGTCTGTCTCAAATCTTGTGATCAAGTTTGAGACTTTGAGATTTGTCGTCAGTAGAAGATGCGTTATTTGAGGCAAGAATTATGGTTTTTTTCTGTTCTGGGAATTTGATTATATGGATGTGGTGAATTTGATCATTGCGTATGAAAATTAGTTTATTTTGGGGGAATTTTGTTTGATTTTGAGTTTCCTGGAGTGAATTTTGAAGATGCGTTGATCATTGGGGAATTTTGATTTTGGTGTGGCTGAAATGTTGCTGGTAAGGAGGATCGGTGGTGGCCGGACGGTGGAAAAATCGCCGGATCTCTTACTCTCTCTGTGGACGATTCTTTTGGGTGTGGATGGCTGAAATGTTTTCAAAATTTGTTTTGTTTTGTTTAAAAACTCAAAATGACGTCGTTTTGAGTTTTCCGTAAAAACTTTGGTAAAAGGGTCTTTCCCTTCCGCGGAACATGTTAAGTAAGTCCCGGAGACTAAAACTGCACAACTCCCCATGCGAGTGGTAGTTAGTATGGGAATTTCTGCACAAATATTATCACAATCATATTCAGTAACTCTTACGCATAATAATAAATAAAAATAAATAAAGTGTACGTAAATTAATGTTTAAGAAGCATGCTAAGTTGTTGTCCTAAAATCGTATTCGTCTCCTTTCGTGCACGTTCACTCCAAAATATAATCACAAATCTCACATAGTGTCTTCACGTTGTTAATTAGTGAAAGACGGGGTACCAAGTCTTTCTCATAATTGCCCAAAAATATGAAAATAATATTTGTGGTGGAGAATGATAGAAGTAAAAATTAGAATTGATCTCATAAATGATGCGTAGAGTATTCCTTTATTTATAAAAATGAAGACACATTTTCATAAAAGACGTCTTTTCAAAGACAACTCTTGGTTTATTCCACGTGAATCATTTTCTAGTATTTATTCAATAGGCTCATAAAAATTGGATTGTATTGGAGCGATTAGATATATGGTCATACTTTTTGCTTTAATTCACCTATAATTATAA
>BRYF01000027.1:6708586-6716086 GCA_030159135.1 Actinidia polygama | reverse complement strand
CCTTAGGCTGAATACCGAGTTCTAAAAAAAAAAAAAGAGAAAGCAGAAAATTACTATATGACACGTATACCCTTTCGGTTGGGAAATTAGTAGAGGGAATAGTTCTTAAATAATTGTTGGCTGCCCATAAGGTTTACTACTTTCACACTTTACGAGCTCAGATTTTATTAAACCTATAAAATCAAACACTCTATGCATAGTTTCCAAAATAGGTTGGGATCTTCAATGCAAATCACTAGTTTGGTATACTCAAATGGAAGCTGAAACCTCAATCTCCTAAGTACACACGTGATAAGATTAGTTTATTACCAAAGCTGCAACAAATGCACACTCCACTTCTAAACACTCAAAAAGAACCAAATCTAATCTTGGTAACAAAAACATAAATAATAACAATTATTATTAAATTACATTTTACACCCTTTTACTTTATTAACATCTTATTTTGTATCATTCACTTTCGGGGTGCAAAGTGTAATTTACCAAAAAACTGTAAAAACAGAAATTTGGCTTGGGGATCTTAGGATGTCAGGAAAAATAAATAAATCATCTACATTCAATCCTTTTTCAGGTTCCTCTCCTCCGATAAAGCACCAGAACCCACACCACATGCAAACTTTGTTCAGAGACGTGATCTATGGTGTTGCTGAAGGAAGGATCTTGTCCATTGTGCTAACCTTTTGTCAGGTTGGACCTCCATTTGAGTTGCCATCATAGGTGACCTGTTTGGTCATATATAGTTCAAGGTGGGGCCCACAGAACATATACAGGGTTGTGAACCATCCACATGTCACTCGTTTCAATGTCATGGCCACATTCCTTTTCCACCTTAGCATTGTATGGATGCCAACAAAATTCAAAGTAAAGACATTCAACTCCTAGGGCTGATGGGAAAGATTGATATCCCGTTTGTTCTACAAGAGTGAGAGATATTAGTCTGATGTATAAGAAATTTTGTAAAATATTATTAATAATTTAGATTTAATTATGTTAGTTATGTGATTAAGATTATTAAGTTATTGAATTAGTACTTCACTTGGGTCGTTACAAACGGTATCAGAGTCAACTTTGATCCCGTTTAGGCTCCGTGATGGTGTGGTAGAGAAGTAGAGTTGCCGGTATAGGTGTGCTCTGTATAACAATTTGGGCTTAAGTATTTTAGTCACGTAATTAAAAGTTATTAAGTTGTTGGCAAAGTACTACACTTGGGTTGTTGAACAAATTTTTTTTGTCTCCAGTCTTGTTTTCTCTTTACACCCATCAAGTAAATTTAGGTACTTTGAAGCTTTTTATGCAAACCCACAGTTCTATCAATACTATCCAAATTTTCTTTTCACACCCACCGTCTCCCTCTTCACTGGCCTTGCCACTACCTCTAGACCCTCTTCTTCTTCTTCTTCTTCTTCTTCTTCTTCTTCTTCTTCTCTCTCTTAAAGGGCTCTAGACCCTCTCCTCTTCTTCTTCTTCTCCTCCTCCTCCTCCTCTCTCTCTCTCTCTCTCTTAAAGGGAGAGGAGGTGGTTGGGTGGGTTGTGTTCAATGGTGAGGTAGTGATCCTTAGGCCTTGTAACTAGTTTGTTGAGAGAGAGAGAGAGAGAGAGAGAGAGAGAGAGAGAGAGAGAGAGATGGAACGGGTGGGAAGGCTGGAGGACGATCGGGGATGCTGTCAAAGGGTTTGGGTTAATTTCGAGTTGAAGATGAAATGATTTGGGAATGAGATGGGGTGTTATGTGAAAAGAGGGAAAGCCCTAATATTTTGAACTGGTGTGCCAAGACAGGGATACTGAGAAAAGAAGGGGGTGTGCGAACAGAGCGACACATAACATGGGTAAATGACTACCTTCGTTACACAAGGATAATTAACTCCTCCAAAAGTTTATTAATTATGGTAACTTATAGTGGAGGTTTGAATGCTTTTTGGAGCAACTTCTCGGCTTTTTAGCTAAAAAAAATATATTTTTGGAGTGTTTACGGTTGTTTTCTTTAAGTAGAAAATAACTCTTTTCAGCTTTTTTTTAGGGTCTAAATAGTTATTTGTTTAGAAGTTACCCAACTTATGCTTCTTAACTTTTACCTGTTACCTTATTATAAAAGCAAAATAAAAAAATACATTATTTTTGTTTGACTTAATTACAAATGCATTATAGGCAAATTCACAATAAAAATTATTTTAAATTTTTTTTAGCAAACACAACACAACTGTTTAAATTCATAATCTCATATCAATTGCAAACACTTTAACAACTTCTGCTTGCTAGCTAAAATCTATAGAGGGTGTTTGGTAGAGCTTATTTTATGTTAGAATTGTCTATTTAAAAGCAAAAATTCAAAAAATTCAAAATAAAACTTTCAAGAATTAACTATTTTTTAGTTTTTGAAAATTATTTTTGGCCCAAAAGCAAGAATTATGTCAAATACTGTAATATAACTTTCAAAACAAAAAAGCACAAGTCGCAGCTATATAAACCACCGTAGCTGTATAAACTAACACTACATTGTATTTTACCTAGCCAAAATACACAAAAAAAAGTTCAATTTTTATTTTGCTTTAAGTCTTTTTTTCCTTCATGAGCTCCGACAATACTCTTTATTTTTACTAATTATTTTGAGAAAGAAAAAAAAAAAGAAAAGAGAAAGAAGGAGATATAACAAATAATATATTTTTATTTATTGCTAACCTCAATAGGCTTGCTATTTGTAGCTAGCAAGAGTCGTCAATTGTAAAATAACTAGCGGGATAGCTAGCCTGTCGGAGAAACAAAAAAGTATATTAGCTAATTATTTTAGCCAATAGACCTCATTTGGCGAGCCTGTTACAGATGCTCTGAGTTAGTCAGTGATCCCAAAATTGTGATCCTAAATTTGTTCTAATTGAACTACTAATGCTATGATAACCTAAGCTCTTCCGCTAAGGGTGTGTTTGGAACCTGAGGAAATAAATGGAATGTCTAGACACTTCTTCTACATTGACGTGTTTTTGAAATGGGTGCTTGATTTTTCTTCTTACGCATGCAATTTTTTCCCCTCCTTTCTAAACTTGAATTCAACCAAGAGAAGAAGGAAAGTTGTTATTTTCTCTCCTTCCCATTTCTTTTCAAAGCTTCCAAACAGAGCCTAAAAGCTTATGCATGCAAAAGAAGGATGAGAGTGACTGAGAATTAATTATTCGCACTATTATTCAAACATATAATATAGAAGCCGTACCCCCCTCCCATTCCATCCACTTCAGGAGGACCACAGGTTGAAAAAGTTGAGGTGTCGCATTTGGGGGAACATGAGGTGGGGTCCACATAGAATGTGGGTTTGAATGATTGAATCCCAATTCAGGTTGAATTCAACATATGTAGGTGTTATGTCACCATCATACATTTCTTATGTACTATGTGAGTAATTATTAGGCTCTATTTTTGAATACATTTTCATGATTTATTAGGTCGTGAAGATTAATAATGTAAAAAATTATATTGATCAAATAAAAATTGATATCTATTTAGTTTTATTTTATAACTTAATAAATGAGTGTGATATACAAAATTATACTCATATAGTTTGATGTAAATTGATTCTATATTCAATCAACGTAATTTTCAAAAATATTAAAATTCTCAATGAAGTCTATGATTTAGATCATCAAAATAGGTTCAAAACGGCTCCAAAATACGAGTGCACCAATACTGTTCAAAATTGATATGCTGACAAACCTGGTCTGCTAACAAATTGATATCCGTTCAGTTCTGTTTCATAACTTAATAAATGAGTGTGATGCACAAAATTATACTCATTTATTTTGATATAAATTGATTCTGTATTCAATCAACATAATTTTTAAAAGTATTAAATTTTTTTATAAAATTTATAATATAAACGATTTAAATCATCAAAATAAACTCCAAACAACCCAAAATACTTAAACTGTACGAATATCATTCAAAATTGACATGCAGACAAGCCTAGTCCGCCAACAAATTGGTAGTTGTCCAAGCACTCACATGCACCAACTAGTTGTGTTATTGTATTTATCATAATTTTATTTGTTTTCTAGTGAGCTAAAATAATTTATAAAAAATAAATTATGGTTTAAAAATGCAATAGATTATGTAACCATGTATAAAAATTAACTTTTTTGATGTTTAAAAATTAAATTTGGAAACTCAAAATTAAGTCTCTATTTACGAGTTTCCACAAGTGGAGCTACTCTGATTCCCATCCTAAAGCTCTAGAACATGGTTAGAATGTTAATAGGTTGTTTCTGGATTAAGAATTGGGTGAAATACACTGACCTTCCCTAAGGTTTTAAGTTAATACACAAAGTACCCCTGACGTTTGAGAAATTATAATGACCTCCCCTGAAATTTGAAACTTGTAACAAATTCAGTCCATTTTACACTAACCACCCCTGAAGTTTTGGATTAATACACAAAGCACCCCTCAATTGACTATCCATCCATGATGTCAGCTGAGGGGTGCTTTGTGTATTAATCCGGGGTGATCAGTGTAAAATTGAGGAATCTGTTACAAGTTTCAAACTTCAGAGGAGGTCATTGTTATTTCTCAAACGTGAGGAGTGCTTTGTGTATTAACCCGAAACCTCAGGGGAGGTCGATGTAATTTACCCTTAAGAATTTGATTAATGAAATAGAAAATGAAAAGTTTATAAATCTAACGATCTAGATTTAATTTTTTTTAATTTACTTTCTCTTTTATCTTCACAAAATCCCTCTTTAATCCTTGATTCAGGCCCATTTTACTGTATTAATTTTTAATTTTTTTAGTGTTTTGATTTTTGATTTTTTTGTCTTTAGTGATTTTTTCTCATAATTTGATCAAAAATTTATATATTTTTTAAATTCTTCTTGACGAGAGGAGTTCCAAAATGTAATTTTTTTTATCTAATTTAAAAAAATTTACTAAAAACTTAAAAAATTATTTAAACTGAAAAATTATAAAATTTTAATTAAAAGACAAAAAAAACCTTTATTAAAAATAAAAAAACATTAAAAATCAATTTAAAAAAAATCATTCCCGAAATTGGGCCTCAAATAAAGCTCCAGGATTTTTTAGTCGTCCTAAAAAAAGTATCAACAATGATAGATGCACCCCCATTTTTGTGTGTACAAGCCATACCTTCTGACAAACACAATGGGGTCCGCCCTAATTAGAGTTTTAAAAAATCTTAATTAGAGCGGGCTTCACTGTATTTGTGAGAGGGTGTGTCTTGATACATTTTTGAGTGTGTACTTATCATTCTTGAAAAATTATATTTTATTTTAATTTTTAAACCAAAAAAAATAATACTGAATTTTCTTAGCGAGGCCAAATGGGCATTACTTCTGCGGATTCTGAGTGATGGGCAGAGAAAGAGAGTGTGGGGCCGAGGAAGGAGAGCCCGCGGATCGAGCGACGTCTACTACCAAGCACTGACGACGACCGTATCTTCTGCCCGGTTAACCCAACCTGCCCCCAGCTGTGTATGTAAGGCCAAGTTGGCAAATTGAATTTTTTTGTTTTTATTAAATTTTTTGTTGTTAGATCAAAATTTTATATTTTTTTGGTTCTTTTATACGAAGGGAGTCCGAAACTATAATTTTTTTATTTAATTTAAAAAAAATCAATAAAATTACTTTTTTAGGAATGAAAATAGTTTTTTTAGTCTTTATTGATTTTTTTTTTCAAATTAGATAAAAAACTTTGAAAAAAATTTGAAAAAACTTTGGTGGAGGAGGGGAAAAAATCAATAAAGTTTTTTTTCTTTATTGAAAAAAAACTTTGAAAAAACTTTGGCAGTGGTGGTGGAGGAGGGGGGTGGAGGTGGAGGTGGAGGTGGAGGTGGTGGTGAGGAGGTGGTGGTTGAAAAAATTTTAATGAAATTTTTTTGTAAACAAAACAAAAATATCATTTTGTTGTTTTCACTATTTTCAAAAATAGTGTAAATAATTTGCCTTGTCTAAAAAAATAGATATCAATACAAACAAGTTTTTGTTTATGTTTATTTCGAAAAACAGAAATTAAACAGAAAAACAAAAATTAAACAGTTAACAAACATATCCTTAATGTATATGTTTTAATTATGTAATTTTAACCTTATATTTTGATTTTTTTCGCTAAGTCAGTGTCCGTCCATCTTTGGTATTGTGTTATGGAAAATCTCTGAATCTGAGCTTCCGGACGGCACGCGCGGTCAGGCACATTCATCTTTTAGAATCTGAAACAAAGCAGTGCCCTGTTTGGAAACCAAAGTACCTGTTCTGTTTTCCCACAAAAAAAGTTCATAATTGAGCCTTTACTCACTCACCCAAACAAACAAATAAGGAGCGGTTTCTATTTTTTTGCAGTCCTTTTTTGCATTCATATTTCATTTTCTGCTTTCACTGGGCTGACACTACTATCAGCTGCACTCATCCTTGGCCTTAGGATTCAACATTACTTTCCATTCTGCTTTTACTACGAAGGTTGATCGGATATTGATATTTACATAATCAAATCATTTATATTGGAACAACAAGTATAATTTTCAAATATACCAGTCAAATCTTTCAAGACAAATTAATGTGATTCGACCACGTAATTATTGATGGATCTCCAATCAACTTGGCTTTTATTTTTTTAAATGAATGATTTTTTGATCTCGTCGTACTTTATAAGTAAACGGTTTAGATCACTAAGATAAGTCCAAGGTAGGCCCACAACCTGCAAATTTTCCTCTAAAGTTCAAGGAGCCTGGTCCATTTTGTTATTTTAATTAATGAGTTACTTATAACCCTAACAGTAGTAACATACATTCGGTAAATTATTTCGTCTTTAGTGAGTTTTTCCCTATATAACTGGAATTTTATTTTTTTTTTTGTTTTTATTAACGAGAGAAATCTGAAAATAAAAAGTTTTGATATAGTTCTGAAAAAAAAAGTTTACTAAATAAAACAAATTCCTTTTAATTCCCAAATAAGCTAAAATTCTTAGATTTGCCTTCTCTCTAAAGTTTAGGAGTTAAACTTACAGTAAATTTGACAAATTGAGAGTCCACTTTGAACCACATGGATGATCCAAATCGTACAACTTGTAGTACCTGTTGAGATAATCACTCATGTAAAAAATCAGTCTAATTTAATCTGTTGAGTTAGCAAGTATGTATAGACCATAAATTTATTTATTTTTATTTGATCACGTGTCAACCGATCTGTAATTAATCTAATTTTTTTACATGAGCGATATTTTCAACATATTTTACAAGATGACTTTTTTAGATCAACAATTCAGATTAATCTTTTCAACTTTTGCTCGGAAAATAAAACCTAAAAAAATTATAAAACTCTAAAAACGAAATAACTCAAAAAATAAACCGAATAACTCCATTAATTTGAATGTATTTGAATTAATGTTGTCTTTAGTATTTTTTGTAAATCTAAGTTGTTGTTTTTTTTTTACTTTTTCGATACCTAAAATCAAGATGAAGCATAAAATTTTACAAAATATGACTAAAAACTATATAAGTTATTAAAAATAAA
>BRYF01000027.1:6668586-6671086 GCA_030159135.1 Actinidia polygama | reverse complement strand
AATTAATAAATTTATCACTTTTTAATTAATTATAAAAACAACAACTAAACAAGTATAGGGACATCGGCTATAAACCAAATATCAATTAACCCCCTTCAAATATACAACCACCATAAAAAAAAGCATACATTTCAAATATACAACCACCATAAAAAAAAGCATAGATAGTTGACTGATAAGTTTATCACTCTTAAATTTATAGGACATTAATATTCTGATGATCTACCGTGTAGAAAATTCATAAAAATAATAATATATATATATATATATATATATAATTAATAAGTTTATCACTTTTTAATTAATTATAAAAACAACAACTAAACAAGTATAGGGACATCGGCTATAAACCAAATATCAATTAACCCCCTTCAACTGGAAAATCAAATTCGCCTTTCAATTATGAGCTGGTATCACTTGCCTCAACTATGATCGGTCCGAGTGCTACTATCTTAAGTAGGACTCAGGTCACGCTACTTTAATTAATCGTAAGTCACTCACTTTCAAGTAAGTGAACAAAATTGAACCCTTGTTTTATGGGCCAAAAGCCTAGAAAATTATCGAGAGGTTTACGACACATAGTTTGGCCTCGAACACTTCGGCCCCATTTGACTTGGCTAAAAATTCTCATTTTTTTCACTCTTGGTTAAAATATAAAAAGTGAGATTAAAAAAAATCTTTTCTTATTTGGGATGGCTAAAAAAAATAATTTCTTAGCTTTGAAATAGTATAAAATCACTAATAGCTCCTAAGTTTATTAAAAAAATTTAGGGCAAACAAACCCTAAAAAACCATGCCCAAAATTCATATTTTTATCAACAAAAAAAAAAGAATTTCGTAAGGTTGTCCTTGTAAAATTTAATTTTATCCCTTCTTATTTTTTTGTTAACCCATTAAACCTCTGTTATTAAAGGCCAACGCACATTTTTCTTCTCTTTCTAAGTAGGCATTGATTTAGGAGTCTGGAAATCTCCTTTTCACTTCCTCTCCCTCACAATGTCACAACCAAGACCTTGCAACTGATCTAAAGTGACCTTGTGACTGATCTAAAGTGGTAGTTAAACCTTTGCAATTGATCAAAACTGGTAGTAGTGTAAAATACATAGACACAACTTCTGGCCTTATTAGTAGTGACGGAATCAAGATTTTAGTTCAGGGGGGCCAAAGTGTACAATATATATATATATATATATATGTATATATATGTATATATATATACATATATTTCAAGGAGAGCTAAAGTGTAAAAAAACACTCTTAAAAGAAATTTTGTAATTTCTTAAAAGTCAGGGGGGCTTAAACCCCTGCTGGCCCCCTCCTGAATCCGCCACTACTTATTAGGGATGGCACCGCCACCAAACTATCACTATGAAGTAAGTTCGGTGGGATCTCTGCACCGACTCATAGGCACTGTCCAAGCTAAGGCAAGCATCACTGGATTCACTGCTGAGTTGTAACTACATAGCAAGCTCGGCGAGGTAATCACGCTGAAGCTTGGCCGAGGGGCAACGGACGACGGCGATCTCGAGACACGACAGGGTACAAAGAGTAACTTGTATGGCAAAGTTTCCTCTAACAACCCCGTACCTAGATTGAGTATGATGGCAAGTCACCGACCAGGTTCCAGAGGCTTGGTTATGTCTACCGCCTACTCACCAACACAAAAGTCAACGCGTCCGGACACGTGCCAAGCTGCAGACTGTCCAGTGACATGACAATTGTTGTGTCCAGAAACGCACCAAACTCAACTATATAAGATCAGCTCTTATTCTCTCAAAGGTATGCGAATTCAGCTTTAAGAAGCTCACACTCGCTCTCTCATACTTGATTCTCTGGTCATCTAACTTAACCATCATAGAGCCGTTTCTCAAAAACAGCTTCGACGACCGAGCAACTCTGACTCCACCCCTTCGATCCACCCCCTTTTTGACTGAGCAACACACACGAGAGAGAGAGAGAGAGAGAGAGAGAGAGAGAGAGAGCACAAAATCAGTGTTTAAAAAAGACTGGAGCAACTAATAGAAGATCTTAACACAACTGTTGCACAGAGTACATTTATACAACACTGGTATTTGGAAAGTCAGAGAGAACGAAAAAAAGCACCACACCATGCAAACATGCTAATAAACAAGACTTCGAGTGATCGAGGGCATACATGCATTTTATCAATGGGATGAACTCAACCTTCCCCCAGGCATACCAAGAGCTGCAAATTATGCAGGAACCTTGACCAGGTGACTGCTACAATTTTCGATAGTGATGACTAGAATGATCGGCTACTGGACATTTTTACCACATACTGCAACGCTAAACTTCCATTAGAAACCGCTGTACCAGACCAGAAGGTTCTCTCATATACAGAGGGAAATGATTTTCGAAACTCCATAAGAAAATGTCACCAGACTGCATGGATGATCTCTCCACTGCTGTCAACATCAAGATCAGGATCATCAGAGTCCAAATCATCCATGTCATCATCCATGTCCAGGCTATACAGACC
>BRYF01000027.1:6628586-6631086 GCA_030159135.1 Actinidia polygama | reverse complement strand
AATTCAACATCGAGCTCGACGAAAATGCCGTGCTCGCCCAAGGTTCTGATAGGGATGAAGATACCACTTCAAGCTCGTCTAGCTTCATTTCGTCTGATTCTTCAAACATCAAGGAGGAAGGAGAAGAAGTGAACCAACTGGTCTTGAACAGGAGGAGAATGGGTGCCGATCCTGTTGTTGCCCCCCAAGTACCCGCTGCCAAGCCTATCCTTGTTTTTATCTCAGACCTCGAGGACTCCGATGACCTAGCCTTCCTCCCACTGTGGCCCGTGGGGGAGGACATGATTGCTCATTCCTTCAAGGAGGACGCTGACTCCGACACGAGCTCGGGCGAAGTTAATATGGCCCCGAAGTTCAGGACACTTGGGCAAAAGAAGGCACAAGTGTCGGCTGATTCTTCTGCAGTGTCGAATCCTCCAGCCATTCCAGAACCTCCACCAGTTCCTCAGCATGTATTGGCCATCACTGCTCCCAACAAGGTTGAGCCGAGCTTGTCTGAGTAGCTCACTCCTTGACAAGCGTAAGGGGAAGATGTTGGTATGAGGCCCTTCGAAGCGACAAAAGAAGAAGGGGAAACAAGCTCGGCCTTCTCTTTGTCCCCGACTGAGTAGGCCAATCTGTGGAAGCCTGACTTCTCTGTTGCTGAGCTTCAGAAGCAAGTGATGACGGTTGACTCCGCTAAAGATCACGACACCAGCCTTGTTGTGGCTCGGGCGGTCATACTGCCCAATGATGTTGTTGACCTCGCCACGCAAGGGTAAGGGGAAATTCGTGATTTGCTGATCATGCAGTAGGTCCAGGTAACGGGTGTTTTAGCTCGACTTGTTTGCCTTCAATTTTTCTTTTTTACTTCTAAATATTTTATGTTTTTCATTTGTTTTCTAGAGCCTCTAGAGAGCTTCTGCCATTTTAGAGCGAATGAAGGAACAATCCTCTGAGCTTAAGAAATCCAAGAAGAAAGTCAATTCTTTGGAGAAGCAGGCCAAGATGGATTTAGCTATTGTCGAGTAGGCGAAGTTGCCTCTTGCTGCAGCTATCCAAGAAAGAGATACTTGCTACACAGTCATCATCAAAGCCCAGGGTAAAGTGGTTGCAGTCCAGGAACAACTGAACAAGGCGCTGGGGGACCTCGGCGAGCTTGAAAAGGTTGCTTGTGGTCCGGTCTATGAGTGGGTGTTCTACCGAGGTATTAGCCAAGCCGGGGACAATTATGATAAGCAGCTAGCCAAGCTTTGCCTAGGCATTTATCAAGAAGGCTTACTTGCTTGCTTGAAGGAGCTCGGCATTCCTGCGGACCACGCCGCATGGAGCAAGGTTGCATCTGAGGTGGAGCAGCTGGACCCTCCCCCACCTTATTCACCACTCATGTTGCCTGGTTTTGATGAAGAGGAATACCTGAAGGAGCCGGTAGACAAGGATCTGGAGAAATCTGCTGAGGTGGGCAACAATCTTAGTTCAGATGCGATAGAGGCCAGCACGACTTTTATGGAGGTTTGTATGTTGATGCTTCTCTCATTGTATAAACTTTTGTTTAGGAATTTTTGTATTGAACCATCTTTTGAAGTTTTTCTAAAATACATTTTCGTTTTGTAGTTCGTTTTGCACAAGAATTTATTGTTCTTGCCTGTTTTGTCATGTATACATCTTGGGGAGACTGAGCTCAAAACTCGCGTAGAGTTCGGCTAGCTCCCCTAAAATCTGCTAACTACATGCAAGATTCATGGGATAGAGTTTAGAACTCGCATAGAGTTCGGCTAACTCTTTCCTATGTTTGCTAAGTTTACTTAGACAAGCTTCGTGGGACAGAGTTTAGAACTCACATAGAGTTCGATTAACTCTTCCCTAAATATTTGCTAAGTATACTTAGACCAACCTCGTGGGACAGAGTTCAGAACTCGCATAGAGTTCAGTTAATTCTTCCCTATGTTTTGCTAAGTATACTTAGACAGGCCTCGTGTGACAGAGTTTAAAATTTGCATAGAGGTCGCCTAGCTCTTCCCAAATATTTGCTAAGTATACTTAGACCATCATCGTGAGACAGAGTTCGGACCTTGCATAGAGTTCGGCTAACTCTTCCCAAATATTGTTGCTGTTTGACCAAGTCATAGAGTCGGGTGCCCTTGTCGCAGATCGTTTGGACAAGTTTTGGTCAAGTCTTAGCAAAAAATCTGATGTTTTTTGTATGTTTATAGCATAAATATTGCTCTTCTTTGACCCTATCTTGTAGTGCTCAAGCCCGAGCTTGAGTAGTTCTACGGATTAATCTCGCATTTTTTTAAGACATATCAAGCTCATGCTTAAGCGGTTCAGCGATTATTCATGTTGTTTCTCTTTAGGACCTCCTTAGCTCGTTCTTAAGTAGATGGGGGGTTTATCCAACATAAATCTTTTAGAAAGGGATGCTGTACTTTTTATTGACCAAGACAGGGGTTCTTTTCAGAAAGTTCAAATCAAGTTATTTTTTTGTAATTAGAAAAAATATTTAATTTTGATAATAGTG
>BRYF01000027.1:6613586-6616086 GCA_030159135.1 Actinidia polygama | reverse complement strand
ATCCTCTAGGACTTTATACTCTCCTTCGATCAATTACACTTCTTTCATGGCCGTCTTAGTGGAGATCGTAGCGAGGTAGCATTATTTAATTGTCCCTTAATCTCCATAAAGTGTTTCTTCACCTCAGGGGGTGGCAAATTTGATAACTTGATGCAATGTGAAAGCCACTCACTTCATCTTGTGCAATCAATCTCGACCAACAATCACATTATACGGGAAATGTATATCAACCACAACGAACTATGTCACCAGCTCTTGGGAAGCAACTTAGATTTTGAGAGTTATAGTTCCCAATGGCTAGTGAGACAGAGCGTTAAAACCGACCAAATGGGCTCAGACAACTTTTAAGTCTGCTTTTGATAGTTTAAGTTGTTTGAACATGTCATAATACATCACCTCGACAGAGCTTCTTGTATCCACCAGGATTTTTTGTACGTCATAATTATTGATTCTGAGCTGGATGACCAAGGGATCGGCATGGGGGTGTTGGACCTTTTCAAGTTGGTTTGGGAGAACGTGATGTTTCCCGGTTCGAAAAATGTTTGTCTCGGCTTCTTAACCATTGATCGGACCGAGAGGACCTCGTTCATTTGTCTGATGATACGGATCTCCCTCTAGATTCTGTTATCAATATTAAGGTGATTTGAGCTCCCTATCATGTGAATAGTACCTAACAGAAGGTTTTCCTCTAAGGTATTGTCTATTTTTTCATTGCTTCGGTCTAACCTGGGGTTAGATTTGACCTCGGCTTCTCCTGCTTGAGTCTTTTCTTGATCGACAAACTGTTTAGATGTTTGTCCTGGACTAGCTGTTCAATAAAAAGCTTCAGGGCTCGGTAATTCTTGGTTCTATGCCCCTTCTCCTTAAGAAAGGAACACTTCTATCATTGATTATGCCTTTTTGGGTCTTTTCTTATGTGCTTCTTAAAGTACTGCTTATCTCGAATTCGGGCGAGAAGCTTGTAGATTGGCTTCTTGAAAACTACATTGATCACCTGCCTTACCTTGCTCTCATAATCAGTCGAGCCTTCATTCCATTTCTTGAACAACCCTTCGCCTCGGGAAGTTGTCCCTGTAGCTCGCTCCGACTTTTGGACGTCATCCTCTAACCGAGCAAACATTTCAACCTGGGACATGAGGTCTCGGAGATCGTCCGGAGGGTTGAGCGTCAGATCTTCCCAAAGTCTTTTTCTAGGAGTTAGCCCGATCTTGTAGCTGGCTACTGTTAACTCTTTCAGACACTCCTTAATCTCGTTTTACGTTTCCTAATAGCGCTTGCTGTAATTGCGGAGTGATTCGTTCTTGCCCTTTCAGAGCATCAAGAAAGAGCTAACGCCTTTTGGAGCCTTTGTGTTTATGACAAACTGAGCTCCGAATGACTCAGTAAGTTGGTAAAAACTTCTAATTGATCCCGCGGGTAACCGGTTGAACCACCTCAACCCGAGATTCCCTAAGTTCGATGGGAACACCCAGCACATCAGCGCGCCCAAATAATTCTAGAGGGCCATCATTTGTCTGACGTGACTGACGCGGGATCTCGGGTCTGACTTCCTATCATATAATGTGAACTTCGGCGGTGTGAACTTTTTGAGATGGTCCATTCTCTCGATGTCTCAGGAGAATGGTATTCGGTACCTCGAGACTGGTTCTCTTGGCACGGACTTGGTTGCTCGAGCTATTGCCCATTCTAGAGGGTCATCATTTGTTTGACGTGACTGACGCGGGATTTCGGGTTTGACTTCTTATCATATAATGTGAACTTTTTGAGCAGGTCCATTTTCTCGATGTCTCGAGAGAATGGTATTTGGTATCTCGGGACTGATTCCCTTGGCACGGACTTGGTTGCGCGAGCTATTGCCCCTGCTGGAATGATGACTTTGTTCAATGCCGCTACTATTCGATTATTGACCTTAGCACGTAGACCACCTTCTCATTTTTTCTTGGCAATGAGTGTCTAGCGGAGATCCATGATGGGTTGGGCTCGGCTTTTCGACACCCTCTGCTTACTCGATGCCATGGAATTTCTATTGCTTTGACTTTCTAGATTAACGTGGGATTGGTGCTACCTCCTATTCTGACCTTCCAAAGGCGGAAGTTTCGATCTTTTAGATCTTTCCTCGAATGGTCCTCCTTCTGCCGCTTGGGTTGGCTTCATCAATCTGTTGTCAATCAGGATCTGTGCCATTTCGGCCAACTGAGTTTGCAAGCTCTTGATGATTATGTCACAGCTATCTCCTCCTTTAGGGAGCAACCGACTTGGACTCTACCTATAGGTGGCCTTGGCCGTCCTTTGAGTATCGGCCAGTAGTTTAACTCCTCTATCTCTAGGAGTTCTGGAAGCATGAGGGGGCTCCCTTCGGGTTTCTCTACTATCGGAACAGTTGCTGCTTTGTGATGCCATTAGGGTCGACTTTGCAGATGTCTATAATCGATTTCCCACAGGTAGTGTCGTGGGGTGTGAGTTTGAGTAAGGAAAGAAAGAAAATTGAGGATAGACACCT
>BRYF01000027.1:6573586-6576086 GCA_030159135.1 Actinidia polygama | reverse complement strand
TAGAAGCCACTCAGGAAATTCCCCCAAGAAAGTATTACATAGATAGAGAAACTAATGCCCATTATTATAATTTGGGTTAGATACTTTCATGGCCCCAAAAGTATGACTCATGTGCCATTTTGGTCTCTTATGTACATATTACATAATGTCTCAATGTATTCAATTCGTTTTTAAATGGTCCTTAGCTCTAACGCTGTTTAAATTTATTAATGGAAGTAGAGACAATTTTGGTAAAACAACTGTGACTCGACACAAAATACATACTTTAAGAACCATTTATGCATTCAACTTGATATACATTGCATTAATTTCATTCTTGATATATCAAGTTAGTGTTTAAATGGTCTTTAATTGTATTCTTGTAAGAATTCTAAAATTGTAGATGAGTAAATTTAGGATAACAATAAAAGAATCATTTTTGTTGCCAAAAATAGAATTTTCTTCCATCAAACCATTCCATTTCCACTTGTGTGAGAATAAGGCCAATAGAGGAGTAAAAAAAAAGAATAATTCAACCATATGATAAATTCATACAAATAGATTTTTAATCAAATAAATATTTTTTATTGAAATCAATAAGAGATTGCATATTAATAAAATATCTTTCACTAATCTTCAAAAAAATGGAAACAAAGATGATTATTAAAACAGACATAAAATTTACAAGTTAGTAATACTAATTATAACCCAAACTGCGAGATTTATTCTTTTATCTATTGATTTCGATAAGAAAATATTTATTTGGTTAACAATGTGTGTGTATAAGAATTTATCAAATGGTTGAACTCTCCTTTTTTTTTTCTTTACTGTTCTTTATACTCACACAAGTGAAAATATAATAGTTTGGTGGAAGATTTTCCCTTCAAAAGAGCCTAAAGTCCTGTTTTTGAAAAGGAACGTGATTTTTTTTATTATTTTTCTTAATTTGCCTGTCTACAGTTTTAGAATTCTAATAAAAATGTAGTTAGGGACTATTTAAACTTGATATATCAGTGATGAAATTGATACACTATGTATTAGGGGTGAAAAAACTCTGACAACCTGAATTGACTAACAAAACCGAACTGAACTTGATGTGGGATAAAATATCTGCCTACCAAGATAGTCACGTCACCTTAAGAATCATATCACCCTATCGCCACTACAATCCTGGTCGCCCATAGCTCCTCGCCACTAGCTGCTTATCTTACCAGTACACCGGGGGATACTATTTAATCTCATATCGCCAATGGGCGAGGTGGATTACTTTGACTTATCATAGACTAAACCCCATAAGGACTCTACCTCTCTAAGGAGTCTACCACCGCGAGACTCCTCCATCACTCTTCCTGATCAGAGTCCGCTTCCGTGATGATTTTACCTCTACAAGGGAACTATCTCCATTAGACTTCAACTCCATCACGACTCCTATAATTGCGAATTGCTCTCCAAATGACAACCTCCTACGTTATCTCCAATATTATTGAGATATCATTCCATACTTATCCTTCCGAGGATCTTGCCATTATCCATTGACACGACCCCTTACTTCATCTATATAAAGGCCGCTCTCCCATTACGAAAAGGTACGCTCAATAGTTTATGCTTAACCCTTGCATACTTTCATAGAGCTCTGTTATTTTTTTGTGCCCGGAGGGATTTTGAGCGGCCTCACCCCCGCCGATAAAGTTTGTTCAGTAGTCTGTGCAAGTCGCCCATCTTGTTGCCGAGATCCAGTGCCGAGGCAAAGGAGCAATATTGACTGTTGGATTGCTCGCCCCAGATTTTTACCACAATAGAACTGTCGTTTTGCAATCGATTTTCGGTTCCAATTGGTCAATTTCAATCCGGTCTTGAAAGAAACCCGATCGAACCGGACTGATAGATTTATAGATATTAGTTTTAATTTATATTAATATAATTTAATATGTAAAACTGATTTAATTATGACTGTCCATTGAGATCATAATTTAACCGTTCATTTTTAGTTTACAAATAAAAAATAGAATCGGACCGAACCAAAGTGGACCGAAACCGACCGATCCGATACTTTTTTCATTCGGTTTCAGTCCACTTACATAATGGACCAAAACTGATCGATTGTTTAAATTTTCAGACCGATCGAACCGATATATATCCCTACTATGTATACCGGAGTTGAATACATAAATGGTTTCCCAAATATATAATCTTGTGTCACTTTAGTGCCTCATAGTTACTTTACCGAAATTACCTCCACTTCTAGTAATGAATTTAAACGGCGTTATAAGTAGGAAACCATTTAAACACGAATTGGATACATTGAGACATTATGTATACCATAGACCAAAGTGACACAAGATTTTGGGGACTGTTCAACTGTTCAAGTATTTAACCCTTATAGTTTTATAAGTAACCCATGTTATTAATTTTCACTATAATGACAAATCATAATTTATTTGAAAACATTTTTATAATAAAACTTGATAGGGAAGATGGTGTGAAAGTAATGTCTAGGAAAATCATTTTGTTTTGCATTTTA
>BRYF01000027.1:6546086-6548586 GCA_030159135.1 Actinidia polygama | reverse complement strand
GCAATTGATTTTGAAGATTCGGGGCCCCGCCCCACCCCATTTAGAGCAGGTTTAGGGGAGGAATAAATGGGGTGGGGGCGGGGCGGGGCGGAAAAATCAAAATCCGATTAATAATCGGGTTTAGCCCCTCCACTCCGAACCCGCCCCAATTATGTGTAAAAAGTCAAAATTACCTCTATTTTTTTAAAAAATATACCATAATATCCTTATTATATATATATCAATAATTATATAAATATATATATATATATATATAATTAAAAAAATATTAAATGGGGCTGGGCTGGGAGGGGGTGGATTTTCGTAAACGGGACGGGGGTGGGGGACGAAGTCCCAACCTGTTTATTAAACGGGGCGGGGCAGGGGGAGGCCGAACCTGCCCCGTTGCCATCCCTACCTGATACGACTGGTGAACGAACCAAACTACTTGTGGTGGATGTGTTAAAAACTTATTTGAGACAATTTGTTTGATAAACAAATCAAGTTGCGACATATTTTTAAAGTTCGTTAAGATTTCAAATGGGGCTGGGCTGGGCTGGGCTGGGCTGGGCGGGGGGCGGGGGCGGGGGTGGGTTTTCGTAAACGGGGCGGGGGTGGGGGACGAAGTCCCAACCCGTTTATTAAACGGGACAGGGCGGGGGGAGGCCGAACCCGCCCCGTTGCCATCCCTACCTGATACGGCTGGTGAACGAACCAAACTACTTGTGGTGGATGTGTTAAAAACTTATTTGAGACGGTTTGTTTGATAAACAAATCAAGTTACGACATATTTTTAAAGTTCGTTAAGCTTTCAAACCAAATTTGAACAACTATTACTCAACTTGATCAACTTATAATATTCAAAAAAATTTAAACTACTCGAGCTCGGCTTGTGATCGACTTGACTAAAACTCGTCTAAAATTGATTCGTTTGATAAGCAAATCAAGTTTGAGTACATTTTTAAAGCCCATTAATTTTTTTAAACAAGCTTAAAACAATCATCAATAGCAAAAATTAAGGTGTGGGGATTTAGGGTTTGGGGTACTTGGAGATAAAGAAAAGAATCAACAACTATTATGACAAAAAAAAATTATATCCCATAGAAAAAAAAATTGCGTGTAAAATTAGTAACGGAATTTGACTTATAATTATGAATAGCATTTGTATGTGGTCTAGTAGATAAATGTTGATTTTGTAATAGAAAATAAAATAAATAATAAAGCACTACGGTTCAGAAACTATTGACTTCTTTTGTTTAAAGTTTCCCAAGAGATAGGTCCAAACACCCATTAAAATTGATTTTAAATTTGAGTCATGGGGCAACGGCTGATGCCATTTAAATTTTTAACTAATAAAGTTGTTGTTAGCCGCCCTGCAAGTCATGACTCATAAGCAACTAGAGAAATGATTTACCAATAAATAAAAGGAATACAACCCTACAGTGGTCAGTTTGAGAATTATATTAATGATCCAAATCGTCAATATTGTAGAGGTCGTTGAGTTGATCATTTTTAAAAAAAAATCAGATTGATTAAATGTCAGTAATTACATGATCTAAATACATTTATTTTAAAACAAATATAGTGTAAAACAAAATTACATCTGATCATTTCGATACTGATGTCCGATCGACTTGATTATTTGCATATGTATATGATCAGCAGACTATAAATTATCAGGTTTGAATTATAAAAATGAACTAATAATAGACTCATAAAAAGGGCATTACAGGGTTGTAGTGTCTTGGTACACTAGGAAACCCTGGACAAGTCCTAACTACTCCCTTGTCTCTTTTTTCTTTAATATTCCAATATTTTTGGGCGATTTTGAAAAGTCAGTAACTAGAATATTGTAAACTTTTATTTTGCCACTCTACTTTTAAATTAATGTTATACATCAACTTTTTCACTTTTTAGATGATTTTATATTATTAAAGGATAAATTTGGAAAATTAAAACTTTATAATAGGACATCTTTGATTCCCTAAAAAATTATATTCTTCAAATGAATAAATAAATTGAAGTGGAAACAATATCTTTAGTTAGGCAAGCAGCTTTATGGTTAAAAAAAGGAAAAAGTGAAGTCATTATGAACCTCTTACAAGGGACCATCCCCAAAGAACTCCAAAATAATAAATAATTATATAAATAAATAAAACTTATCCCAACTTGGCTCTAATTTAGACAACTTGAAATTTGATGTGAAACCTATACTTTGAAAGTGCATATGCCTAGAATTTTGATCGGAAGGTGTGCATGTAATTTTTCTCATTCTAGACGTATCATTAATTTTTGGTAGAATAGAGCTTGTTTTTATTGTAATCATTCTTAAAAGAAAATGAACATTGAAATCATTAATGTGGAACTAAGAATCGAAAGATACGGGCAAGAGATGACCTAGTAAAAGATGAAAAATACTACGTTTATAATTTCTTTGTACAACATTTGTACAATAAATGCAAAACGACGTCGTTTTGGCCGAATAAATGCAAAACGACATCGTTCTACTTATCTTTTCGCG
>BRYF01000027.1:6448586-6456086 GCA_030159135.1 Actinidia polygama | reverse complement strand
CTTCCTTGAAATATATTAATCTTTTTTTCATACTTTAGTCCTTGACTTAAAATTCTGGATCCGCACCCCAAACATGTTTGCATTGCGAAATCCTCTAACTAATATCATTGTGCATTGAGATACATTAAGAGAGGAGAAGTTAAAACATCTGAACTAAGAAAAGACTAATTACTTAGAACATGTCACTTTACATTTCTTAGTTTATACTTTAATTATAATATTTTTCTAAAATTACAAAAAACAATCTTCATTTTACATTTCTTCCACTTGCAACAATAATCTTGCAATTCTAACTCCACGTGATATGACCTCAGGTATACTAAGCATTATGTTTCATTGATATGTTCATATGCTTGGGAATTTCCTTTAATAGTTAGATAGCATTAGAATGGCGCACGCAATATGCTATAGGGTACTCAATATTGCTGGCTAAGAAACATGGATACGGACACGGGACACATAATTTTTTTAAAAATTAGGACACGGATATGTTAATAGCCCATTGAATAAAATATATTAAATATATATTTTTCAAACATAAATAAAATTATTAGAAATGTTTATACAAAAATAAAAAGAAGAAAAAAAGACATGGTAGCTCATATTTCGTCTAGTTCAGTGCATCTCATTAAGCTTATTAGATTGCCAAGTACAATACATTTATTACAACAAAAAGAAATGAGCATTATATCATCACGTTTGACACATTAAGCAAGCCAATATGAAGTCAAACTGTATCTTTATAGTCAATCATTGTTTAAAGTACAATAAATTCATGACTTGTTAACCTTATTTGATTACTACACTTTTTTATTGTAGAAGCAAATACAAACATGGACACAGGCATGGGCACGGATACTCATGTCTAGAGAAAGGATGTGTGTGTCTGTGATGTGTCCCCAACGTATCCAATTAAACAAAAAAAAAGAACACGCAAAGTGGGGGGTCCGACACATGTCCGAGGAGTGTCGGTGTCCGACACAGATACGTTAACTAATTTGAAATGTCTGTTATTCATAAATTGCTGGTATAAGTTAGATGAAGAAACCATCGTAACATGTTGTTTGGCATTCTAATTTCTTTTTTACTTTTGTTGTTTGCTATTGTAAATCAAAAGTCAAAACTACGTGAGCTGATCTCAAGTAATGGTCTGCTTGAAAGTAAAAGCAGACACAGGAAATTGCACATGCGCACTTCACAGATAATCTTTTCTAATTACACCACTACGGAAAAGGCCGCGTGCTAGCAACGAATGGTTTCCATAACACAGCCGAAATTTAACCCCATCTTTACAGCCATGGGCAAAGACTTTTTCTAGTTCTTTCAATGAACATTTTTTGACCCTTGTCATCCCAATATTTTTTATGATCTTCTTATTTAATACGGATTTGACTCGATTTGTCTGTTTGGGTCTTAAAGTCCCATGGAACCACTCACAGTTTCTCATGTCACAAAGGATGGTCCTTATGAATCCCGCGGCCATGGGTAATGATTGTACCGTAGACACTGCCAACATGGAGTTGGATGAGTCTGTGCATTGGATAGGAATCAAGTTTGAAGTGAATGGTTAAACTGAATCAAAGATGACTTGCTCGTGGTTCGGTGAAGTTAACATAAGGAATAGCGTGCTCTCGGTTGCGCTGCACTTCTTTCTTCCACTAGCAACCGGAGTCACTGTTTCTGGATGGAAGCGCGGATGCAAATCCCTATGCGCAATTGATTCCGACCTATTTCGTTTTCTGTTTTAGCTCTTGCTAGGATTTTGATCATGATAGCTTTTGGGACACACAACAAGAATATTGTGGTCAGAGGTCCTTTTGGGACTCCCTTCTCCCATGTCACTAAGCAGTGATTTAAGAACTATAATGGAACGGTACGAACTAATTAATCCTTAAGATCCTGTTTGGTTGGCGTAATAAAAATGAGATTATAGTTCTAAGCCATTGCCTTAGATAACCAAATTTTTTAAGAAATCTATATAGGTCCATAAATTTAATATTATAAACTGTTGTTTATAAACAAAACAAAAATCCAATGAATGTACTAAATTGCATAAAAAGATTAGATTCGTTTCCAAATATGTGCATTATTCATAGAATATGATTGACAATATTTGTTAAAGTTACTTTTGTAAAAAGAAAGTTTTCATAATTGAAATTGATAAAACAACTATTGAGATCAGCAACGTCAAAAAAAATATTATGTGATCCAATGAACTCTACTATTTAATTGAAAAATGACTTATTAGCTAAATATTGAAAATAACTTGTTAGATAAACTTTAGCACATAGACTTAATTTGTAATTTCACATCTCAAAAAGCTAGAAAATATTTTTTTATTAAAATATTTTAAAGGGCTTCATATTAAGTTGCCGCTTTAAACCTCATATATTTTTGAGCCGGCCTGATATATTTTGATGAGCAAGCTTACTGGATTCATAGTAAGTGAATTATCAATATCACGCATCCTTAATTAGGTATTGTGTATCTTGTGGAATTTCTTGTTCAATGGTTCTCTCGAACCTATGACTTTAGGTGTGATATTACTTATAGGATTAAGCCTTTGACCATCTCACCTGAAAATTAATTTTTGTCTAGCGAGAGAAACTAAAACCTCTTATGGCATTCGAATCGCACCCCTCTAGACATATTCTAAAAGTAAAATTAGAACAACACTGTTTCATCTGCTCACAAGCCTTATTCTCTAGTGTAAATTAGTGCATGTGACCGTGTATGTTGGTTGCCAGCAGCATTAGATTCTTTACAGCACTTAAAAAACTAATTGCTAGTTGCTTGCTAAGTACACAGGTGAAGATGCAACTACAACTGTAAAAGTTCCAGTTCGGGTTTGCACATGGAATGGATCCGCCGCAATTACATGTTTTTCTTTCATGCCATTTGCCAAATTGAAATCTGTCGTAGTAATTAACATAGCCTTAACTATAATTTTATATTAAGAGTTTTTAAAAAACACACACAAAAAGTGGAGATCTGTGTGTCAGTGACATATTCTTCATGGAATCTGGACTATGGGAGATTCCGGAGGATCTACCTTATCCAACGTTGGTACATATGAAAGGCCAAGGCCCCAAACAATAAGGCTTAATTATATAAACAACCCCTAAACTATTGAAAGTTATCATTTTCATCCCCTCCGTTAGTATTCCGTCCAAAATTCAGTTAAAACTTGATCACATGACACCCATGTAACTGGTTCTATATTATTTATACCAAATATACCCTTCGTTTTGGAGAAAAAAACCTATGCCTATATAATTAAAGTGAACCTTTTTTTACACCCATTAACTATTGAAAGTTATCACTTTCACTCACTCCGTTAGTATTCCGTCCAAAATTTTGTTAAAACTTGGTCACATGACACCCATGTAATTGGTTCTATATTTCTTATACCAAATATGCCCTTAGTTTTGGAGAAAAAAACCTATGCCTATATAATTAAAGTGAACCTTTTTTTACACCTCCTTAACTATTAAAAGTTATCACTTTCACCCCTCTGTTAGTATTTCATCCAAAATTCTGTTAAAACTTGGTCACATGACACCCAAGTAACTAGAATTCTTATGATTATAACAAACATTTACACAACCTAAAAGTACCAAGTCTCTATGTATAAAACATGAAATTGCTATATTGTATCACTGCCTACTTGAATTCTTATGATTGAAGTTTACACGAAAGAGAGAGGGCTAAAACATACACTTTGTTTATACAGAAAAATTAAGGTTTAAATAACAGGGGTGAATTAATAGTGAAATTTAATTTTTCACTCTGATCCAATAATCATTGAGGTACTACGTGACACGGGCACGAGCTCGAATATTTAGAAGAAGGACATGTGTATCCGTGATGTGTTCTCAACGTGTCCGATTAAACAAAAAAAAATGAACAAGCAAAGTGGGGGGTCCGACACATGTCCAAAGAGCGCCGGTATCCGACACGGATACATCAACTAATTTGAAATGTCTGTTATTCATAAATTGCAGGTATAAGTTAGATGAAGAAACCATCATAACATGTAGTTTGGCATTCTAATTTCTTTTTTACTTTTGTTGCTTGTTATTGTAAATCAAAAGTCAAAACTACGTGTGCGTAGCTAACCTCAAGTAATGGTCTGCTTGAATGTAAAAGCAGCCCCAGGAAATTGCAAATGCGCACTTCACATAAAATCTTTTCTAATTATACCACTACGGAAAAGGCCGCGTGTTAGCAACGAATGGTTTCCATAACACAGCCGAAATTTGACCCCATCTTTATAGCCATGAGCAAAGACTTTTTATAAATCTTTCAATGAACATTTTTTAGGTGGTCGGACACGCATGTTTGGAGAAAGGACATGTGTGTCTGTGATGTGTCCGCAACGTGTCCGATTAAATAAAAATAAAAAAATAAACACACAAAGTGGGGGGTCCGACGTATGTCCGAGGAGTGTCGGTGTTCGACATGGATACATAAACTAATTTGAAATGTCTGTTATTCATAAATTGCAGGTATAATTTAGATGAAGAAACCGTCATAACATGTAGTTTGGCATTCTAAATTTATTTTTTACTTTTGTTGCTTGTTATTGTAAATCCAAAGTCAAAACTACGTGTGCTTAGCTGACCTCAAGTAATGGTCTGCTTGAAAGTAAAAGCAGCCCAAGGAATTTGCACATATGCACTTCACAGAAAATCTTTTCTAATTACACCACTACGGAAAAGGCAGCGTGTTAGCAACGAATGGTTTCCATAACACAGCCGAAATTTAACCCCATCTTTACAGCCATGAGCAAAGACTTTTTCTAGTTCTTTCAATGAACATTTTTTGACCCCGGTCATCCCAATTCTTTTTGTAAGGGAATAAGTTATACAACTATAGATTTTGGTCATGTTAGGGCGGGCGCCGCCATCGAGTCACCACTATAAAGCGAGCTAAGACCACATTGAAGCACAGGAACTGTCGAGCTTGGTCAAGACAACATTGAAGCACAGGAACTGTCCGAGCTAAGACCACTAGTACTCTCGAGTTGTTGCTATCTACTAAGCTCGGTAGAGTAATAGTGTCGGAGTTTGGACGAGGAGCAATGGTCGGCGGCGATCCCAAAGCATCTCAGGGGATAGAATATAACTTAAGCGGCGAAGATTCTTCTGACAACCACCATGCTAGGATGGAGACGTAGGCAATTCGATGACATACTACTAGCTCGTCCTTAGAAGCATAGTTAGGTCAGCTGCCTACTCACTAACACAGTGGTCGGTGCGTACGAGCACGTCTTGAGCCATAGTTTGTCCAATGAAAAGATAGCTAGTGCGTCAAAGCAAGCGTTGAGTTGTGCCATATAAAGTCAGCATTTCTTTCTCTTAAAAGTATGCGAATTCACTCGGTGAAACATTTACACACACTCTCTCTCTCTACATACACTTTCTGGTCATCTAACTTGACCGTCAGAGAGTCATTTTCCAAAAATAGCTCCGGCGGCCGTTTTCATTATCTCTGTGTTACAGCAAGGCACAACGTCGATTGGTGATTGATTGCAGTGGCTTGCACCGCCGCAGGAACATCACAGGTGTCTATTCTCAATTTCCTTTCTCTCATCTCATAAATCCACACCCCACAACTGGAGCTGTTTATGGGAAATCGATTATAGACATTTGTAAACCTAGTTCTGATGGCATCACAAAGCAGCAATCGTTTTGGCAATTGAGAAACTTATAATCCTCATGCACTCAAAACTCCTGGGGACAGACGGCTAAACTACTGGGAGATGCACAGAGGATGCCCAGGGCCACCTCTAGGCAGAACCCAAGTGGGCTGCTCCTCGAAAAAGGAGACAGTCAGAATATAACCATCGAACGCCTGCAAACCTAGTTGGCCAAAATGACACATATCCTGGTTGACAACAGTTTGATAGAGCCGGCCCAAGTGGTAGAGGCAGAATCATTTGTAGAAAGGACCAAAGAATTAAACCCCCCACCTCGGATGGGTCAAAATAGAAGAATTAAACGCCTGCAAACCTAGTGGATCCTGTATCATCCTGAACAGCCAAAGCGATAGCAAATTCATTGCGTCAAGCAAGCAGAGAGTATTGCCCATCCAAACCCACCCACCCACCCCACTACAGATCTACGCGAGGCTTTAAATGCAAACAAATAGAAGGGCCTAGGGAACAAAACCCTAAAGATAATGATTTCAATCCTAGAGGACAACCAGGATTGTAAAAACACAGAGTTCCAACAACGGCGGATGGATCAAAGTCAGAAACCCAAGGCAAATGCCAACAACAACAAAACCTTGAATGCAAGGCCAAATGATTTGAGAAAGGGCTAGAGGATGTGAGAGACAAGAAACAAAGGGTCCAATGGTAAATAGTGGCATAGGGGAGGCAAACAGACCGCAATTAAGGAGAAAGGCAAACAGACCCCCAATTAAGAAGGAAGACAAACAAACATCAATTAATAGGAAATGTGAAGAGGTGGGAAGGGAGCCAAAACGTGTCTTAGTGGGTGCGTGAGTTCACGTGTGGGCAACCGCCTCCGGAACTAGTATGACGAAAGCACGTGGTTGTCACACAGCCACACATCCTCACCAAACAAGCCCTAAGGGCAAGTGAAGGACCTCAGCGCCAATGCATCAATTAAGCGCACAGACTAATTCCCAGATGCGTAGTCTAAACAGCACGGAGAAATGAAAGATCTAGACAGGAGGAAAACAGCTAGCAGGCATCAGCATGCCCGGCAAGCTTTGAACTCAAAAAAGGAGCACGTCCAATTCACATGACCTCGGCAAGCATTGACCTAGCTCATGCGAACTGAGGGATAATTGTAAGGGGATAAGTTATACAACTATGAATTTGGCCTTGCTAGGGAAAGCGCCGCCACTAAACCACCACTATGAAGCAAGCTTGGTGGTCTTGCACCGGAGCTTGGAACTGTCCGAGCTAAGACCACTAGTACTCCCGAGTTGTTGCTATCTAGTAAGCTCGGTAAAGTAACAGTGTTGGAGTTTGGACGAGGAGCAATGGCTGGAGGCAATCCCAAAGCGTGTCAGGGGACAGAAGGTAACTTAAGTGACTAAGTTTCTTCTGACAGCCCCCACGCACGGATGGAGAAGTTGGCAGTTTGATGACAGGCTACCAGCTAGGCCTTAGGAGTGTGGCTGTGTCAGCCGCCTACTCACTGACACAGTGGTCGGCGCAAACGAGCACGCCTTGAGTCATAGTCTGTCCAATGACAAGACAACTAGCACGTCAAGGCACGCGCCTAGCTGTGCCATATAAAGTCATCCTTTCTTTCTCTGAAAGGTACGCAAATTCACTTTGTGAACCATATAGACTCTCTCTCTCTCTCTCTACATACACTTTTCGGCCATCTCACTTGACCGTTGGAGAGACATTTTCTAGAAACAGCTTTGGCGCCTGTTTTCACTATCTCTGTGTTGCAACTAGGTACAACATCGACTGGTGACTGATTGCAGCAACTTGCACTGCCGCAAGACCACCGC
>BRYF01000027.1:6383586-6391086 GCA_030159135.1 Actinidia polygama | reverse complement strand
ACGGCGATGGCAGTGTGGTTGTGACTGTAGTATAGAAAGAGTAGAAAGAGAATATAGAGAGAGATTGACTCAAATTTATTTTAACTTGTTTTTCTCTTTTTTGGTGTTTATAGTCTGGGTATAAAAGGGCAATATTATTCAATAATAGAGTTTTTACACATAAATCTTAGTTTAATAGACCTTAACTCAAATGTTTTTTAATTTAATGAATTTTGTAATTTTATAAAACACTTGTTGGACTTACTAAGCTCAATACCCATCCTCAAGCCCAATTATTCGTATAAAAAAAAACTTTATTTAGATCCTGGATGTGTGCAAAGATTTGTGCAAAATGGAAAAAAAAAATAGGATTTGACATTTCTACTTTATTTATAAATAAAAAACTTTATTTAGATCTTGCATATGTGCAAAGATTTGCTCAAAATGAAAAAAAAAATAGGATTTGACATTTCTACTTTACTTTCTTTACTTATTAGAATACTTTTTTATTATTATTATTATTTATATATAATTTGGTATCCGGCCCACTAGATTGACTAATTTGGAGATCAATTCCATTTTTCACAAACAAGGGCCATTTAAATTCAGGGCAAAACACCGTATAGCCTGACCCAACACAAGAATTGATAGCATACGTGTAAGAATCGAACCCTATATCAAAGGTTTTATGAAGCCCTTAGTGATCAAATGACTACCACTCACACCAACCATAAACCCAACACATGAATTTATATTTTATATATCTTGTCTTGTCTTTACATGCCCTTAAAATCCAAGATCCCAACAAGGGTTAAGAGATCTAATAAATTTTCCTAAAATGGGGGATATGTGCAGGTGAATTATTTTTATACACTCCCAAAGTTAGCATTGATGTGGGAAAATACAAAAAGAATGGAACACAGTCAGCATTGATATGGGAAACTACAAAGAGAATGGAACAAATTCATCACAGATGCATGGAATGGATTTTGGAGGGTTCTTTCAGAGCCAACTGATTAGAAGCAGCAAATATATGATAAAGCAGTACTGGAGGGATATGTGGGTAAATCTACCAAAACAAAGTGGGAAATTTATTCAAACTAATGGTACTATGATTGGGAAAAGACAATGATCTATTAGAACCTCTGGAAATGTGAATTCCTAAAAAGCACGATTGATCACTTTAAGTGAATTGTGATGTAACTATTATGGTCTTAGAGAAATACGGAAAGAGATTGGGTGTTCTTGAAGCATTCCCAAGGGCCCTCAACTAAAACCATAAAGTGCTAGCTAGCTAGCTAACTTTGCTTGTCACATTGGAGCTGGAATTAGGTGTAACAGCTATATGGCAATTATGCTTATCCAATCCTTGATAAAGTGGCTGAATATTATCCATCTTTTTGTTTGTCGACATACGTATGACTCATTTTTTTAAACGTGAATCACTCTATTTTTCTGGATAGGGCTGACAAACGAGTTGAACAAGCCGTATAATAGATTGTTGGATTAAACTTGGTTTAAAAAATTAACAAGTTTTAAAAATATATTCAAATTTACAAATAATATATATTACATGTATGTTCTAGAAAAATTATATTATTGGCACTCTCGATTCTAAGATTTTTCCTAAAACTTTTTTTAACAATGAAACTCATGTCAAGGTCCAATTTTTTTTTTTTCTTGTTAAAGACTCTAACCCAAGAAAAAGATGTCAAAACAAAATAATCATAGCTCTAAATTCACTTCTGGTGAGACAACTTAGGGGGAAATTATTTTGTTGTGAAAAGAAGTTGTATCAGTAGATCAACCCATAAGGACGAACAATAAGGGATTGTGAAAAATTTTCCTCCCAATCTGACCTTTCTCAAGTCAAAAAAATCTTCATTCGTCCTTGGGTTAAATACAATCCTTTCCCAACATTAAAAAAAAATTGTTATATTACACACACACACATATATATACACACATACTTGCACTTGTGATATTTTCAGATTGGAAGAAATGCCCTTAAAGCTCCACATGACCTTGCTCCAAAGGGGCATCCAAAGTTTTTCATGAGATAGCAAACAAACAAAATTATTGAATTAATGGCAAAACATGAATATACTTGTGCATGGCGGCATAATTTTATCATTTTTTTCCTATGGGTCTACTTGGAATTTGGAAATGGCTCCACAACTAAGGGTTAATCCAGATCTCCTTAATTATAAACTCTTCAAGAACTCTCCCTAACTAGATGAAGTGGGGATGAGATTCAAGGTCTTTATTATTATTATTATTATTATTATTATTATTATTATTATTATTATATAGTCCCCGGTATCTTAGCTCTACTCAATTGGATTCGAGAAAGACTAATTTGGGAGCCTTAAAATTAAGGGACGGGCAAACTTCACGTGGCTTTAAGGATACTCGAATTGAGGACATTTTAAACAGAAAGTCAGGTTATTTACCAAACGAGCTAACTTGAGGATTCTTTAATTTAATGTTTATTATATATTACTACCAAGGAATTAATTACCTATTAAGCAATTAATTGAGGTATTGTTTGATAAAATTGAATGCTGAAAATTGAAAACTAAAAAATAATGACAAAAAACTAAATGCTGAATATTTTAAGTTAAAAAGTTATTTGGTAAAAATATAAGCATTGAATTAAAAGTGATTGAAACATTTAACAATCTAAATCTAATCTAATTTTTATGTTCAATAAAATCTATTTTTTAAAATTTTCTCTTTTAATTTATAAAAAAAGTTGTAGTTATTTGGTGGCGATTTTGTGATAGTGATGTGGGGGTTGTGATAGCAACGCTAATTTAATCATAATGGTGGTGGTGGTAGCTAGTAGCAAAGCAATAGTAATTATTATGCTGATTGAGAGGGTGATGTGGTGAAGGTATGTAGGTAGTAGAATGGGTGGTAAAATGGGTAATGGCGATGGAGAAGGATGGTGGTGGTATTTGTAGTAGAGGGATGATAGTGGAGATGATGGTGGTGGTGTGGTGGTGGTTGTAGTATAGCGGCGATGACTGCAATAGTGGAATGATAATGGGTGTGGAGAGTTGTGGAAGTGGAGGTGGAGGATAGTAGTAGTAGCAGCAGTGGAAGGATGGTGGTTCTCATTGTAGTAGCAGTGGTAGTGGCAGGAAGTGTAGGGTTGGTTGTTATGGTGGCAATGGTGCATGGGAGTAGTAGTGTAGAGATTGTGGTGGCTATGCTAGTGTTGGTGGCGATGGCTGTGGTGGTGTGGTGGTGGAGTTATATTTGTACACATCAATACTTTGCACACATTTACAAATTTAGTAAGAATTATAGCTACTTAAAGTTTTTAAAATTTTTAGCCTACATTTTAAGAGGCATTTAAAATATTAAGTGATGCACAATATGATCATCAGACCAACTTAATTTAAATTCACTTAATACATTCAATTTTAAATGCAGAATCGAGTTATTAAACAACCCCTAAGTTAGTTCTGAAAAATCTTTGATGATCTATTAACATGTATATTTTGTGTTTTATTATAAAAGTATAAGAATCTAATACTATTCAAGGAACAATTCACCATATAATTGAATTGTTTGAAGATTAATTAGCCTAAGTTTTCCTATACCACAAAACTATTGCAACATATATATATAAACATAAATCTTAAATCATTTTTTTCTTCCAATGTGGTTAAATAAATTAATTTTTTTACTTCAAAAACACGGTAGGTACCATCATTCTGTTAAGTGTCACTATAACTTTTGTTGATAAATTGAAAGCTGCCCACATGGAAAACCATCATGTCGGGACTCTTAATTAGCTCCTTTATATGCTAGCTCCTAGCACAGTTGGCATGAGATAGTACTGTTTCTATGAATATGAATGATCCTAAAATGAATGGAGGTAAGACCGGGAATAAATAGTATAGTTGCTTTTAGTTTTTCATAGTTATGTTAAAATTGGTTATTTAAAAGTAGAAATTGAAAATATTTAAAATGAAGCTTTCAAGAATCAGTTATTTTCAAGTCGTTTTTGATTCATAATTTGAAGTAAAAACGAGTACCCCACGAGCTTTTTCCGTTTTTTAATGGATAATTAGGTATAGGTTTATGGTTTATATTAGGGGTGCACACGGGTCGGTTCGAGTCGGGTATGTGACAGACCCAGAACAGAACCGACCATCCACGGTTCTTCATTTTTTATCCGAAACTGACCCGAGAATCGAGGAGAACCGAACTAAACCGCTCGGGTCCGGTTCGGGTCTTCGGTTCTTCCTAAAATTTATATAGCATACGTAATAATCAAGTGTGCGCGAGTGCATTGTATGTCTATTCTATCGGTTCTAGACTTTGGGTCTCGGGTTGGGTCTCGATTCTAGGTTCGGGTCTCAAAAAAAAAATTCAAGGACCCGTGACCCAACTCAAACCGTACGGATCTTCATTTTTCAGACCCATGAACTGATCCAAAACATGGTGAAACCGACCCAATGATGTCGGGTCGGGTCAGTCGGTTCTCGGTTCGGGCAAGTATTTTGTGCACCCCTAGTTTATATCCCTTAAGACGATTAGCCCATCAAAGTTTTTACTAAATTTTATAAATTCATGGACTTGTAAGTTTTATGAGTTAAAATCCTCTAATTTAATAGAGAGTCAAATTATAGATATTTTACCGTTGACTTTTGAAATAAAAAATAAAACAATCCTTATTTGTTCTTTTGAAAAAATTATTTTCCACCATCACCGCCACCGTCCAAAACAGTTAAATTGTATCGTTTATTGTTTTGAATAATAAAATTATTTTTTAAAATATTTTTTACTTTTTTTTACCACCACCACTGTCATAGCCACTATCGTCATAGTCCAGAACAATGAAATTGTACTATTTATTTTTTTGAACAGTAAAATTATTTTCTTAAAATTTTTTTACTCTTTTCAACTACCGCCACTGCAGTGAAATTATAATATTTGATGTTTTGAATAATTAAATTAAATTAGTTTTTGATCGGCAAAAGAAAATTATTATTAACTCGAGAAAAAATTACAACGAGATGATAATAAGAATTTAGGTGAAAACAACATTAACGCTACGGATACATATCTCAGCTAGGTTGGCACATACACAGTAACCAAACATGTGCTACCTAAACTCAAAAACCACATAAAGTTGGCACATACAGTAGTCAAATATTTTTTATTTTTTTAATTATTTTTGGTCACACCGTCTCCCAAAATAGTGAAATTGTATTTTCTTCTTTTTTGAATTGTATTTTTATTTATTTTTTTACTTTTTTTCACCATCACCACCACCGCTACTACCACTGCAAAACATAGTGTAATTCTAATGCTTGTTATTTGAAACATTGGTCACTATTCAAAATAGTAAAATTTATTGTTCTAAATAGTAAAATTTTACTGTAACAAAAAGGCAAATTTTACTATTTCAGGTCATCGGTGACCGACCAGAAAGTAGTCGGCCGACGGTTGAAAGTCGTATGTCGGAAGCCAATTGCTAGTGGTTGGCAGCAATAGTGTAGGTGCAGTTAAGTGTAGAAATCAATTATGACAGTAGTGTACAAAGAAAACATGGGGTGTATGAAAAAAATTTGTTCAAAAGCTTTTTTTTTTAAACTAAAAAGTGTTCTAACGAAGCTATGGCCAAAAGCTTTTTTTTTTAAACTAAAAAGTGTTCTAACGAAGCTATGGCCAAAAGCTTTTTTTTTTTAATCAGCAAAGAAAATTTCATGTATTTTTTTTTTTAATTTACGCATCGCTTTGCATTCATTCTATTTACTTACACAACGGTTGGTGCCCCCGTTATGGCCTTAAATTAAATGACCCCATGTGTGCCATGTCTCAGGTCTCTCTCTCTCTCCATCATACATTCATGTCTCCAAGTATGTATATTCATTTAGTTACTGCACCAGATACCATTCTGTCCACCAACCCCCCATGCTGGCCTAGTCGTACTACTGCGTCCTAAGGGGCTGTTTGGCAAGGGGATAAGGAGGGGGGATAATTTTTCCCCCCGGATAACTTTTCCCCCCGGATGTTTGGCTGACGGATAACTTTTCCCCCCGGATAATTTTTAGACCAGCAGGTGGATAAAGGCGGATAATTTTTGGGTGGCTTAGACCCTAACTAAAAGTTATCCGGGGGGATAAGGGGGTGGAGGATAAGGAAAAAAATATAGAGAGAGAAACAAAATGTATATTTTTATTTTTATATATATATAGAAACAAAATATATATTTTTCATATCTAGATATTTTATATTTTGTTTCTCTATATGTATTTTCTTCCTTATTCCCCACCCTTATCCACCCATTCTAAATTTTATCCAAACAAGATTAAAAATTATCCCCCTCCAAAAGTTATCCCTTCTAAAATTTATCCCCCCTCTAAAACTTATCCCCCTACCATATCCGCCAGCCAATCGACCCCTAACGGTTAAAAACTGTCTTCCCTCCTGTCAACAAGACTTGTTATATTGGAGCTCACAAATGCAAGGAATATATGAGTAGTGTTATGGGTACTCCAATGTTGCACCATAAATGCACACCTGAGGAGGTGGAGCATTTGGATTGGCTGAGTATGGGGTCCACCCAATCATGTCAGCCAATCCAAATGCTCCACCTCCCCCAGGTGTGCATTTGGGGTGCGACATTGGGGTACCCAAAGTATTTTTCGGAATATATACATAAGTGGATGGGGAAAATTAATTAATTAATAAAAAAATAAAAACTCTTTCGTAATAATAATTATAAGGGGATAAAATATTAAGTACCAATTTTGATCAAGTTAAGGCAAGCACCGCCACTAGACTATTGCTTTATAGTAAGCTCGGTGGATCTTTGTGCCAAAACTCGGTCGAAATACAAGAGTCGGCGATGATCCTAAGGCACATCAAGAGATAGAAGGTGACTTGTACGACGAGGTTTCCTCTGACATCCCACATGTCTGGATCACCACGCCGGCTATATGACAGGATAGCTACTAGTTGTTCCTTAGGGTTATGACTGGGTCAGTTGTCTACTCATTAACACAACAGTCAGCGTTTTCAAGTACGTGTCAAACTGTGCTATATAAGGCCAGACCTAATTCTCTCAAATGTACACACATTTAGTCCATCTCAGCTATTTACTTGCACTTTTTTCTTTCTACCTTATACTTCTGGTCACATGACTTGACCGTCGAAGAATCGTTCCTAGAACAGTTCCGGCGGTCATTCTCATTGTTCCTTCCTTGTAGAACACTCAAGTTTCATCTGACCACCGGAAAACACCGTATACCGCTGTGCAACCACCGTAAATATCTATTTTCGATTTCTCCTCCATCCTTCTCAACACACTCCCCCCCCTACACACACACACACAATAATTAAGCTCTTTGAATTCTTAGATTGGTTTTTTAAGTCACAAGTTATTAAATTACTATTTTATAAATTGTAGTAGTTGATACAAGAAAAGTATAGTTGTTACGGGTACTGGCCTAGTGCTTGAGTAGGTTCCGAGCTCAAAACGTCAAGGGGAGACCCACT
>BRYF01000027.1:6333586-6338586 GCA_030159135.1 Actinidia polygama | reverse complement strand
GAAATTTAGGAAACATAAGATACAATTATAGAGGTTGAACGGTAAGTGTCATAAATGTATAGAAATTTCGTCCTAGGCCCGATTTTCCAATTCTCTTGTTATGTATCGATCAGGGGTTGGTCCACACCATATAATAGGAAAGTTGCACCTTATATGAAAAGTACTTAAATGATTAGAATTACAGAAATTTAAACTATAAGTGTAATATATGTATAAGAAAATTTGTATAAAATATGTGACAATTGCCTTTATAAATTATAGGCATGATTAGAATATCTTGAAAAATAAATATGTTTTATTTAAGATAACTTTTAATGTAAGTCATTCATTAATCAAGTTTATTCAATCAAGTTGGTTCATACCATATAATTAGAATAATTGCACCTTAGATGAAAATCACTTAAATAATTTATTAAGCAAATTTATTCAATCGGGTTGGTCCACACTATATAATTAAGACAGTTACACCTTATGGAAAGCACTTAAATGATTAAATCTAGATAACACACATACCCAATTAGTGATCTCTCCACCTACTACTAGTTAACACTTCAATGATTTAATGTCACAATCACAATTCATAAGAATCATTTTTTTATTGATATTTTTATTTAAAATTTATAATTATTTACTATATTTAGTTATATTTGACTCAATTAAAAAAACATAAAAAGCTAAAATGAAAAAGTAAATTGTAGAATTGCTTATAAGGAAACTAAAACCCCAATTAAGGCCATAAAAAGATCGGTGTTTAGCGTTTGTTGGGTTTTTTAGATTTATTAAAAGAATTATGTTATTAATTTTTTCTTGTCATAGAATTATAAAAAATAATAAAATTTTCATCAAACGAAAAAATAAAGTGACATGTATTCTAAAAAAATTAGAGAAACGAAAGAAAAGAAATGCACGTACGTAGGTATTAAGCTGGCGAACGAAGCTAGAGAAGTTGTTGTGCTTGAAATATTTGGGCAACAAATTCTTGGCGAAATCGTCCGTTTTCCACACCACAAAGGCGGTACCGCCCTCGTTCCACCCTATCACCTCATCGGTAATCTGATCGTCCACCAACTCATATGTCTTCATCAAAAACGGCGCCGGTAACGCCCTATGCCCCATCTCTCCCCACCCCCACCCCCACCCCCACCAAATAACGAACTAAAAAACAAAAAATAAAAATAGAAGACTAGGACTTGAATTACCCTATATAACCTTTGTGGAGAAAATTATATAAGTTTATCTAGCGGTTGAAATGCTCGCTTGTGGATGCCAAGATTTTAGGCTTACCGTTGCGAATTGCACCTGCCCCTTTTGAGGTTCTTCAATTAACAACTAAAAAATTACGAAAAAAAATAATAATCAGGAATTGAATTCTCGAATATAACTTTTTGGAAAAATCAAAGGAGTTAACTTAGCGGTTGAGATTCTCGTTTACCAAGCCTAAATTGATTCTACAACTACCCGTACCCAATTCCCTCCTACCTATTGGCACGCACTAAAAAAAAAAAGCTATTTGGGATCTTGAATTCAACAACTGAAAAGGAGGAGGGCGGTGAGGAATTCCCAGCCCCAGCAGTAGAAACCGGAGAGGAGTAACCGGGAGTGAGCGAGATCGGCGGAGTTCGAACGCTTCTTGGGATTAGCTTCGGCCATTTAAATTACGACGTTCCCCTTGTGTGTGAGCCAAATCGGAGGAGGACGCGACCATAACTGGGTCTTTGTGGCCGGAGGCTATTGTGTTGGCTAGGCCAAACTCTCTCTCTCTCTCTCTCTCTCTCTCTCGTGGGTTGGTGTACGGAGTGGGCTATATATTTAGAAATGGGGGTAGGTCCGCCACCCACCACCTAAGGAAAGTGATGTATGTTTCTAGAAAAATTTGGAAACACGGTGCGGGGATATGATATTGGAGAGAAGAAAATACAGAATAGTCTGGTATTGTTTTAGACTGGTAGCAGTAGATAAAGAGGAGAGAGAAAGAGAGAGAGTACGCGCTTTCGTATACCTCCACGAAGAAGATATGACCCGGCTTCTTTGCTCTCTTGGGGTTCTTTTGTAATTACATTTTGAAGATTTAAATTATTTATATTATAAATAAATTTTAATATTATAAAAATTATATTAATTAATATTAATTTATAAAAAATAAATTAATATAATTTTGTGTGTCATATTCATTTACTAAGTCATAAAACAATATTAAACGGATATCAATTTATATTCGATCAACGTGATTTTTTTTGTACTGATTTTCATAACATAGTTTACACTATGAACAGTTTGAATTATCAAAATATACTGAAAATAAAAAATAATACTTAAAATGCTTGAATTACACTGTACAATTCAAATATATACCCTTAATAAAAGTTGTGTCATGTTATTTTATCCCAGAGAATTAGGCTCTACTTGGAATAAGAGTTATTGACTTTCCAAAGTCGAATAAGCTAGTTCTAGTTCTCATACGATGATTTCTATTTCTTAATTTCTCTTGATATATAAAAAATAAATTACATTTAGTTCAAAATTTAATTGAAATAATTTACTTATTTTGCCTTTATTTTATTATCATTAAATAATATTTCTTTTGATAAATAACATTAAATAATATTTCATACACAACATGATCTTCTGTTTATATTCTTTCATTTCAAGGTAAAACATTTACTAATACGGCTCATAATTTTAAAAATACAAAGTATCGAATCTCCCATTTAAAAACTATTTTTATAGATCAAGTTTCATTCTCAATTTGTATATGTAACTTTAGACTGTGTTTGAATTAGAGATTTGATTATTAAAAAAAAAAAATAGAGAATACAATTATTTGAAATCCTTAATACAAACACAGTCTTGTTAGGCTGAGTTAAGCATTTGGCAAGCGTGGCTAATGTTTTACTTGTTATTTTTAATTTTCTATATTCATTAAATGTATTTATTTATTTATTTTCAAACTTTCCAAATTCTCTCATCTAACGGGGTTGAAATGGGGAATGGTCGTTTATTGAGAAGCTTCTAACACAATGCCGGGCGTTTTCGGGTGTCTATTTGATATTGACATTTCCTTTTTACTTTTCAGAGAGAGAGAGAGAAGGAACTTTCCCACCCTCCCACCCAACGCTTCCCAATACCGAATGCCTTATTTTTCGGATTCAGATCATCTGAAGTGTGTTCGGTCTAAAAATTTTTTGGCGTTTTGATCTTGAAGTGTATAAAATGATATCGTTTTTATACTTCATGAACACTTTAGACAGAGCGCATTTCAGATGATCCAAACTCTTATTTTGAACAACTCCGTCCTTGTTTTGGGTCAACAAAAAACCAATAAAATAAAAATATCAATTCTATAATAATAATTGTTAGTTATTCATATTTTATACTTTACGATCAATAAGTCAAAACAGGAAGGGGAGGTAACAGTCTTGAATTAAGAGGAATTTCAAAAAAATGGAAATTAATTATGACAAATATTATTATTGAATACCTAAGAAATTTCACAATGGGTAATTTTTATTTTAACATCCTCAAATCTTTACCCAAATTTCACTTTTGTCTTTCGCGTTTGAATTAGACCATTTTTAACACCGAATTATGACATTACGTTTCGATTTTTAGTTTGACCCGATAATTAAATCGGTAATATATTTACATTTTATAAATATTAAATTTATTCATAACGCATTATGAAATCACGATTTAATTACGTTTTGATCTGACGATTGAACCGGTGACCCGTTCACCCGGTTCTTTTATTCAACCCGCTTTTTACAAAATTGTTTATATCAAAAGGAATCACTACACGTGTTTCCGGTTCAACTATGCGACACATCCACCAGGTCCCTTTTTTATCTTTTTCAAGAAATATATATAAAAAAATAGTTTTTATTTTTTTAAAATTGCAATACTACACTTTATTATATATTTAATAATACTTTACACAATTACCGTTCTATTCTGGTTATCCATCCACTTGACCCTTCCTTTTTCATTTTGCCTTGCAATCCCGTTTTCAAAAAATTGCTACCCAGTATTTTAAAAAACGGACCGAATCAGCCGGTTGAACCGTCAACTGAAAAAATCGATAGCAATTTGTTGCTCTCTTAAACCGGACATTGAATGTTTTGACTGTAATACATAGCAAGCAATTAGTATATTAATAGCTATATTTTGCTCACAGTTTACAAAAAAAAAATGTGATCTGAGAGGTATTAAGTAGGAGGCATTAGGGTTTCAATCATTACTTTCCACCGATGTGGGATTAAAATGAAGGCGACGATAGTTCACGAAAGAGTAGAGATGCACCAAACTAGCTCTCCACTAACATCAAGAGGACACAGTTTTCTGTGCACAATGCAATACAAGTATTTTTGTCCAATTTTTTATGATTCAAATATTTGATGTTATAGACTCTGTCATAAATATCATTATTATAAAAAATTAAGTTGATCAAATACAATTCAATAGCCTTCAGTATTGTTTTATAACTTAATAAATGAGTGTGACATACAAAATTATAACAATTTATCTTGATATAAAATTGATAATGATTGACTATTGATTTGCATCCGATTAAAGTAATATTTTTCAATATTAAAGTTTTCAATGAGGTCTACAATATGAACTATTTAAATTATTACAACAGACTCAAAATAAGACGTAAAATTCTTAGACTACACAGTGCAATTCAAAAATAAATTGGGGAGAGGCGTGGTCGGTGGTCCTAATTTCTATCCACTGCGAACCTCTAACTTCACACGTACGAATTTACAGATCAGTACAAGATGGCGTCGAAATGCCAAAGTGTCACTATAAACTAGTTCTCCACCAAGATCAAAATGCCATCAATAGGTTAGTGTGAGGTTTTCCATACAAACACGAATAGATTTATGTTCAATTTGGTATAGTTTATTATTTTTTTAGTTACTTTTGATATTGTTTTGTTTTTAATGAATGTTTTTTTCATAATTTGATAAAGATTTTATATTTTTTCGATTCTTTTTTACGAG
>BRYF01000027.1:6201086-6203586 GCA_030159135.1 Actinidia polygama | reverse complement strand
TATTAGAAGATTTAAAAATATTTTTCTTAGGTACTATAGATACTAATAATAATATACTTTAGCTTAAGAGAAATTATAATAATAAAAATAAAATATTAAATATAATTAAAATTCAGAAGCCCAAACAAATGGATTCAGTAGACGAACTTGAAAATTTAAAAACTTTTAGAGTTGGGTTTAAAAATTCGACATTAAGCTCACATCAAGTTGGGTGAATTTAAATACACATAACTCTCTTAATATTTAATATAAAATATATGTCTAAGCCCAAATCCAGACTCATCCCTACTTCTTCCTCTTTTATACTTGGTCATTGTTGGGCTTGGTTTCTTTCTTTAAGTAGCTTGTGGCGGTTGGGTTTGTTATTACTGCTTGTGAATTTTAAGTAATTCCCTGGATCTACTCCAGTTATTGACGAGAGTCATTTATATCAATCATACAAGCTTTTCATGTACTAAGAGAACTATAGATAATTTATCGAACTTCACATTCTCTCTCAATGGTGTTTATTATAATTTCATCCAAATTAAAGTTGAAATCATTTGAACGTATTCAAAGGCGAGTGGATCTAAATTTAATTCGAGAAGGATTCTGGAGGTATTGAGGATTCAACCATCAATCATTCATTAAAACATTAATAGTGGACTCAGTCAGTACAAATAGTACACCCACAAGTTTAAGAATTCGATACCTAAGGCGCGTGAATTCGGTTAGGTTGGGTTCATAAGTTGTAACTTGTATTTTGCATAGTAAATTGGTTGGTCGAACTGAGTTCTATGAATTTTTTTTCTACTTTGGAGTTTTTCACATAAAAAACCACGTCTCTCTTTTATGTGTTTGATTTGTTTTTGATACTGCAATCATATATGTGTAATTAATTAACTTTCACAAATTCATAAAACGAATGAACCCAATTTTTTTTAATTTTACACCTAATCTCGTCCCCGCTCTCTCCTCCACAACTTGGCCCCAAACCAGTCACCCTCTTCACTCCATGCCTGGATCTAATTTAACTAGTATTGTTGTAGCTAATTTAGTAAGCTACGTCTTACAAATAAGAGGGGAAAAAACTTAGCTGGAAGTGGTAAGGAGTCTAGTGACTAATGGAAGTTAGTAAAGGAGTTGGTGATGGTGGACCCTACATATTCCCCATGGGCCATGCCAATTGCCAAGAAGAAGTCTCTCTGTCTCTCTCTCTCTATATATATATATATTCCCCATGGGCCATGCCAATTGCCAAGAGAGACTGTCTCTCTCTCTCTCTCTCCAACTCCAAAGTAGGGTTTTTCCACTCACCTGCCGGACACTCCAACCATCCCTCCAGATTCCATCCCTATGCTATATATAACACCACCCATTTCATCTGCTTCTTCCAATTCAGCCTCACATCAATATCTATATATTCAAACTCCACCTACAATTTTTGGGGGTAATAATGGCCGATAATGGAGAAAATAAGGAGAACCAAGCTGGGAGGCACCAAGAAGTTGGCCACAAGAGTCTCTTGCAAAGTGATGCCCTATACCAGGTAGGATTTTATTTTATTTTAAGTCAAGTTAATGAGATTGAAAGTGGTGTTATGTTCGGTTCAGTTTTCATAATTAATTTTACAGAATATTTTTACAGAGATTGTTTTTCAAGAAGAAAAATATTCATTTTTAGAGAATATATGGCTCTGGTTGGTTCCATTTTTAGAATGGTTTTGCACAATTTTCAAATAATATTTTGAGAATTTCAATACATTTTTTTATAATTTCTAAAAAAATATGTTCTTTTTTGAAAAAATCCCCCAAAAAAAACATGTTTCTTCTCAAAACATTCATTTTTTTATATATTATTCACTATTTAGAGAAAATAATTTTTGAGAATTTAAAGACTTTTTTATAATATTCTAAAATATGCGTTCTTTTTAAACAAATCGAAAAAACAAGTTTGGAAAACTATCAACCAAACATAAGCTGATGAAATTCCACCCACCCACCCAATTTCACTTATGGACTTGTGTTTATGTTCTGTTTTCCTGTCAGTACATACTTGAAACCAGCGTTTATCCAAGAGAGCCTGAACCCATGAAAGAACTCCGGGAATTGACTTCCAAACACCCTTGGTGACACTCTCTCTCTCTCTCTCACACACACACACACACACATACACACACACACACTAATGGCTACGCATATAAGGTGTTTTTGGGTTTTAATTAATTTATTTGCAATGACAAATTAAAACAGGAATATAATGACAACCTCAGCTGATGAAGGGCAATTCTTGAACATGCTCCTAAAGCTCATCAACGCCAAGAACACCATGGAAATTGGTGTCTACACCGGTTACTCTCTCCTTGCCACCGCCCTCGCCCTGCCTCGCGACGGAAAGGTAATTAACAAAATTGGCATTGTTTTGGGTTTCAATCTTCTCATTTTATTCAATGCATGGTTAAAACAATGTTTACCAATAAATGAGCAAATATTTGTTCATACCTTGGTAATAATTCGTCTTA
>BRYF01000027.1:6123586-6126086 GCA_030159135.1 Actinidia polygama | reverse complement strand
AGATCTGGGCACAACTGGTGATGTGGCCGCGACACATCATTAGTGTGGGCCCTTGTTTTGTAAAATTAAGGTTTTGCTTAAGAGTTGCAAATAATAGTTTTTTTTTTTTTGAAATGTGGGAGTTTTTTGGTTTAATTGTGTGCAAGACACTTGAGAATAGGTTATGAAATTATTTAATTTCTTGAGATATTCTATTGAGATAATCTTTATAAATCTTTTTATTGATGGATCGATTCTCAATTTGTTGGTGAATAAATCTTTACGAGAAAATGATGAACTTTGTACGTGGTCGACGAAGTAGAGGCTACCGATGACGGAGGGGTGGCGATTGATGACAGAAGGGATGGAAGGAATCGAAGGATCACCATCGTGGTGGATCTCTCAATTTCTCTTTCTACATACGTTTATTTTAGGATTTCTGATTTTTATTTTTAATCATTTTTTTTAACCCGGCTAAAAAAAAGAGCCCCACGCTAATCATGTATCACGGCCACGTCACCAACTATGCCCGAATCTGTGATCCACAGCTGTGTTCGTAAGTTTACTGAAAGTTGACATGGAGAAACGAATAACTTTCCTAAAATCGATTTCACCTACCAAAAAATCGTCATACCAGCGTATACGTACATCTATATAGGTGTCAATTTTCCCAAGTCTAATCTAATTTAAAGTTGGAGAAACACCAATGGTTGATTTTGACCTTGAAAACAATTCCATTTATGGAAAGACTCATCTTCAAATGCCCATGGCATAAAGTGCTCTCTAACTACACCCGCTCTTTTGTTTCCATCCTTCATTGAGGATGTCACCCACTATTTCCTATATCTTGTTTTTAATTTTTTTAGAAATAACTTGTGAGATTAAAATAACTTCTGAGATTGCAAGTGAAGTATGAATATAATTATTTTTGGGGGGAGGGGTAAGAAAAAAAAACAAAGAATTTCATATGAAAAGCGCAATAGAATTGTAAATCGAGACCTAAATCGAGAAATAGATACCTCTAAACAGAAAAAATACATACGGAGGACAGTCTAAAAGCGAGTTAACCAAGAATATCATATTTTTTCGTTATGCTGTGTTTAGATTATGAATTCACCAAGAAAAATAAAAATAAAGTTACTTGTACATATTCATTATTTTTTTACAACTAATCAAACCAAAAATGAATGTTCTGACAAATCTCTATTATTTTCTTCCCGTTTCCTTCACTCAACCAAAATAAAATAAATGTAACTTCTTTTACTTTATTTCTTTAAGAAAATAGAGATGAAACACAAGAAAGAAAAAACAACAATGGACAATATGTATTTCCAAAATTAAGATTTTGATAAAAGTACAAGGGCGCAAAGTGTATTTTACTCTAAAATATCCGAATGCGAAAAGAAAACATAGACAGAGGAGAGGAATTAATAAGTGTATGGGGTGGCAGTGTTTCGTAGATCCTATGGAAAGGAAAGAATCTAAAAGAAGATGGTCCTTAGCCTACCCATCAGAACTAGGGGAGAGAGAGAGAGAGAGAGAGAGAGAGAGAGAGAGAGTGGCCATCAGTACAAGTACAGAGCCTTGAACCACCAGAGAGATAGATTTCTTATGGACACAACCACAACAAATCAAAGTACCACTTCTTTTTCAACTTGGACAAGCCATTGGCTCCTTGTGGTCAACAAAAGCCACACCCAAAAAAAAAAGGAAAAATTATGATTTTTTTTAATAATTTCCATAAACACAAAATAATGAAATTTTTTAGGGTTTCTTAATTCCTACTTGATACACAAAGATTTAGGTCTTGTTTGGAAAATAGAAAATAAATGGAAAAGAATGAAAAATTATAATTTTTCATTTTTCTTTATGTGGTTTTTAGTTTTGGGAGAAAAAAAAATCTTAATTTTCATTTTTATCTTAATTTTTTTTTCATGTTCTTCCCTCGATCTTTCCTTGAACATGGGATCACTCCATTTATTTAGGTTATTTAGTCGTCTTTTTTTCTAAAACTAATAAAAAGGAAAAATTATTTCGTTTCTCTTTTGATTTCGTTTATTTGAAAAACAAAATGAAGAGAAATAACTAAGGCACAATTTGGGTTAGATTTTTTTAGTTCTTTTCGTCTGAATTTTTTTCACGATTTGATAAAAAATATAAAAAACTTGTTTAAATTTTTAAAAAAATCCACACACAAAAAAAGAATTCATTTTTATTGCTCCACAAATAAGCTAAAATTCTTGTCTTAAAATTTTTTAAATTTCTCACCTAAAAAGAAACTGAAAAGATATAAAATTTTGATCAAACAGTAAAAATATATTTACGAAATACGAAACAACTTGAAAACCAAATAAACTAAAATAACTCAAAAAACCTAACCCAAGTTGGATCTAATCTTTCCAAAAATCGTTCTCATCACTTTCTTTATTTTCTCTTCATTTCTTTTTCTTTCCCACGACTTCCAAACACTCCCTTATCAAATTAACAAACATATGATACATTCATTATTTAATTGTAAAAA
>BRYF01000027.1:6103586-6108586 GCA_030159135.1 Actinidia polygama | reverse complement strand
TAGATCTGAATCGTTAGATTCATTAACTTTTTCTTTTTCTTTTTCTTTGCTTCCACCAAATTCTGAATTCAAACACAGAAAATGCTATATTTACCATCTATTTTGATAATTTTTATTGACCATATGATGTGACACATCTAACAACTATTAATACAATGAGTTCAATAAAAAAAATTAGTCATATCTAATGGTCATAAGTTATGCCACATCATATAATAAATTAAAATAGTCAAAATAAATGGTAAACACTGAATTTGGGGATAGGGAATTTGAGAATTAACCTTTCAAACTACTTGATGGTTAGGTTTACTCTTGGTTTGACAAATTAAATTCTGAACAATAAACCTAGCATGTATTACACATAAGTCACAAGGGTTCTCTAGAATGGAGCTATTTGTCAAAGAGAAAATCGTCTTCAGAGCCCAAGTCAAGAGACAAGAGATAGGAATGGCAATGAATGCTGGGCCAGCCAATGAATCAATCTCGTATAGTATTCGGTAAACTATATCAATGGTCCTTAAATTATTCATGTTAGATCACTTCAATTTTTCATATACTAATTTTCTCAATTCATTCTCTAATGTATCCAATTAGATTTCTTTTTCTAATAAATATATTTTCTTCTAACTTTTTTTTTTCATTATAAAAAGGATCTTTAAGTTTTTTAGTTTTTTATATCAGTCGTGGATCCGATTCGGTAGAGTTTGTCCATAGCTAGCAATTATAAATGAATCACATTTGCACTTGATTCAGATCTACTACTGATATCAAATACCAAAAATAAATTAATATATTTTTTTATAATAAAAAACTTAGAAAGAAAATTATGGATCACATAAAACTCAATTATATATATATATATATATATATATATATATATATATATATATATTGAGAAAATTAGTACATGAGGGACCAAAGTAACACATTAACATAATTTACTCATAATGTTAAAGTAAAATCGAAGACCTATCTAGAAAAAGATCAAAGATTGTAGTAATAAGTTGTCATCCGGCCAAAGTCAACTAACAGCATTTGAATGTTATATCTGCCATAGAATAGCTGACTTGGTTGTATGAAATATGGCTCTGTTTGGACGTTAATGTTTTCGGAATCAGTTTTGCAGTTTACTTTTTAGAATTTTGTTTGTTTGACGTTTTTTGGAAACGAACTGATTTTTAAGAAAGCATTAAAAAGATGCCTTTAATTTCTTGAAATCTATTTTTCGTTAAAAACTTGGCAAGATATATGAAAATCATGAATGCGTTTTATTTTCAAAATTACTTTCTGAAAATCATAACCATATAGATTTTGAAAATTTATCGCTGCATTTTGTATCATTGTTAGCTAGTACGTGTATATTACATTGATACTTGATGTGTTTAGAGTCAATCTTAAGTTGTTTGATGATTATTATACCTAAACCGCTCAAAATGGTATGTGCATGCATGTCGCTATACGACTCTCAAACCGAATTTAATTTTGGCACCTCAACAGTCTTTTAGGTAATTGGTAAAATATTTTCACTGCACCAATAGTGAAGTAACTTCAAAATCAATTTTACAATGTGATTTAATTTTATCTAGATAAGTTGGAATATATTTTTCTCACTTAAGAAATTTCTTATCAAACAAATAATCAGAATTTCTTATTTTTCAAAAAATATTGTTTTCCCATAATTCTCCATTAATAAAACAAGCAAAGACTTAAAGGAAATTGTTAAATTAATTGAGCCATTTCCTATAAGAATAAAGAGCAGAAGGGAAGTTAAGGCTTGGCCCAATGGTTAAGAGTTGGCAATACCAGGACTTAGGTCCTGGATTCGAAACTTCACCCCGTCCTCGAGCACATGGAGTAGTGGCAAAGGGAAAGAGTCCGGGATGTGAGCTAACACTCGGAGGTCCCGCTTTCGATTCATGACTGCTGCGTCGCATATCCACCTTTACATCCTGTGATGCGAAGGGCTAGCTGTCACATGTCATAGAGATTAGTCTAGCCTGCCTTGGATACTCTGTGGTTAATAATATAAAAAAAGAGCAGAAGGATTAGAGAATTTTTTTCCCCCAACTTTTATTACATTTGTTACTAGCCATTCTGCTTGAGCTCAATTCGATTCATTAAATTTTTATTGAGTTTGAGCTTAAGTTTGCAAAAAAATTAACGAACAAGCCTAAGCACGTTAAAGCCAAGCCTGGCCGACTTAGTTCATTTGCAACCCTTCTTGTATGTATAATTTACATATAAGAATGTTGTTAACAATCGTTTAATTAAAGACGGTATAATATCAAAATAGTTGGGATTTTAATACAATCTTGTCATATATTTTTATGCATTTATTAAACCTTAACTACCCCGAATAAATTGTGATTAATATTTCTCTGTGTAAGATTTGAATATTCAGTAAACTTGAAAAAGGAGACATGTAAGGGGCATTCACGTGCGTGCAATACCATAAATGGCATCAGTCGTAAAATTGTGGTCTATGAATTTTTATGGGTAATTTGAAATTGTAAATAAAGTTTGGACAATTTTCATTTTATACCCTACAACTTTTACTTAGATTTTACTTTTGTTTCGTATCTTTTAATTTAAATGTATTAACCCTTGAATTTTGAAATGGATGGCAATATGGATCTACCGTTCGTCCTCGTTAATTTAGTGGACGAAATTAGGCGTGTAGCCCATACAAAAAAGAGCAAAGGGAGAAAATACAATCTCTTTCCCTCTCTGACCTTTTGTATAAGCCATGTGCCTTATTTCGTTCACTAACGGGATGAACGAAACGTTTACAATACAATCGATTTCAGAATTCAGAATTTAATATATACAAATTAAAAAACATGAGTTGAGAGTAGCTGACTTTGTTGTATGGTTATAACAGCATTTGAATGGTATATCTGCCATAGAATAACTGACTTGGTTGTATGTAATATGGCTCTGTTTGGACGTTAATGTTTTCGGAATCGGTTTTGCAGTTTATTTTTTAGAATTTTGTTTGTTTGACTGTTTTTGAAAACGAACTAATTTTTAAGAAAGTATTTAAAAGATGCTTTTAATTTCTTGAAATCTATTTTTCGTTAAAAACTTTGCAAGATATATGAAAATCATGAATGCCTTTATTTTCAAAATTATTTTCTGAAAATTATAACCATACAGATTTTGAAAATTTATCGCTACATTTTGTATATAGTATAGGTTCATTGTTAGCTAATACGTGTATATTACATTGATACTTGCTGTGTTTAGAGTCAATCTTAAGCTGTTTGATGATTATTATACCTTAACCGCTCAAAATGGTACGTACATGCATGTCGCTATACGACTCTCAAACTGAATTTATTTTTGGCACCTCAACAGTCTTTTAGGTATTTGGTAAAATATTTTCACTGCACCAACAGTGAAAATTAACTTCAAAATCAATTTTACAATGCGATTTAATTTTATCTAGATAAGTTGGAATATATTTTTCTCAATTATGAAAAAACAATATTTTGTTACATTTGTTACTGACCGTTCCTGAACAGCTTGAACTCGATTCGATTCGTTAAATTCTCATTGAGTTTGAGCTCGAGTTTGCTAAAAATTTAACGAACAAGCCTGAGCACATTAAAGCCAAGCCCGGCCCGACTTAGTTTGTTTGCAACATTTCTTGTATGTATAATTTACATATAAGAATCATGCTAACAATCGTTTAATTAAAGACGATACAATATCAAAATAGTTGGGATATTAATACAATCTTGTCATATATTTTTATGCATTTATTAAACCTTAACTACCCCGAATAAATTGTGATTAATATTTCTCTGTATAAGATTTGAATATTCAGTAAACGTGAAAAAGGAGACATGTAAGGGGCATTCATGTGTGTGCAAGCTACCATAAATGGCATCAATCGTACAATTGTGGTCTATGAATTTTTATGAGTAATTTGAAATTGTAAATAAAGTTTGATAATTTTTATTTTATACCCTCCAACTTTTATTTAGATTTTACTTTTGTCTCTTATCTTTTAATTTAAATGTATTAACCCTTGAATTTTGAAATTAATTACAATGTAGATATTCCGTTCGTTCTCGTTAGTTTATTGGACGAAATCAGGCGTGTGACCTATACAAAAGAGCAAATGGAGAAAATACAATCTCTTTCCCCCTTTGACCTTTTGTATAGGCCATGTGCCTTATTTCATTCACTAAAACTAACGGGACGAACAGAACATTTACATTACAATCGATTTCAAAATTCAGAATTTAATATATACAAATTAAAAAACATGAGACGAGAGTGAAATCGGGAAGAAATATCAACAAATTGTAGAGTACAATATTATGTTTAAAAATTATGTAGGAATGATTTGTTTTTACATTATTATTCATAAAGTATATCAACTATCAAGAGAGAATCTCCCAACCAAGGGAATCCTATGATTATTATTAGACACATCACATAATTTCACACATGACTGCAATTGTTTCTTAGCCAATTGCATGTTGGATCAAATCAAATCTTTGCCCAAGATTTTGCACATCATTTCATCAATCAATTCACAGGAGAGAGAGGAGACAGAGAGAGGGGCAAGGTGGTGGACCGTGTTACATGATTGAACAGACCGGCCGGTTGGTCCCTTTGTAGTTTGAAACAACCTTACAGTAGTTTTCTCCATTTGATTCCGATGCATCAAAAATGTTGCTTTATACAAAATATTAAACCCTGAAAATCATCTAAAAATAAAATATAGTGTACATTTAATTTTGGTAAAATTATAAGCTATAGGGAAAAAAAAAGTGAATTTGATCCATAAATTTTAAGTTTCTAAACCATTTTCTATAATAAATTTTTGTTTGTATTCTTTGTTTCGTATTCTTTAGAATCGAGAATAGAATATTGCCATGTATTTCTTTATATAGTTAACTAGAAATCCCTATACGTTTATTTTTTCTTTTTTTCTCGCTTACTACAGTGGCGGAACCAGAGTTTTTCAAAAGTGAGGTTCTTGAACC
>BRYF01000027.1:6096086-6098586 GCA_030159135.1 Actinidia polygama | reverse complement strand
GAACCACAAGCAATGTATCAAGACCTCTCTCTCTCTCTCTCTCTCTCTCTCTCTTTCATGCGTGCGCGAACATAAACTTATTTTTTGTTATTCGATTTCCTATAATCGAAAATTTTAAAAACCCTAAAAGTAGTTTTTTTGGCCATCTGGTGGAAGCACGCCATGGGGCCAAGCGTAGTGATGAAGCTAGGATTTCGTTTTAGGGTGCCACAAGAGGAATAATTTGGTTATAGGTAATAATAGGCTTCTATGAACTTTAATTTGAAGGAGAAGTTCCATCTCGTTCAAACTATTGTGACGTTAAATTTATCTCAAATAAATAGTGGTAGTGACATAAAAACTTCAACTACTCCCATCCTATACATGAAAAATAGCTACATAAGATGCATTTAATTTTTCTTTGGCCATTGAAACGCGGTTGTGCCCACTTGGCTTGCTACCTCCTATGCCGGCAATAGAAACACCAGCAATCGATCTACTCTAGATTTTGAGGCACGCACAACTAAGGCATGCGCAAAATAATGAAAAAAGAGTTAAGATAATAATTAATAATTTGCTCTTAGAGAATGAAATGTAAAAATGGAGATGCATATCTGTTAGGTGAAGTAGTTTTTTTTTTCTTTCTTTTCTTCAAATAATGCGGTGAGTTTTATTATTTTTATGAATTTACTCTTATATTGATTATTTTAGAGAGTTTTAAAAATTGTTATTACGGTTAACTATATATATATATATATATATATATATATATGCAATTTAAGAATAAAAAATTATGATAGAGCTTGAAAAAAAGCTAGCATCCACATAAAAAAAATTGTCATTTGCATCCAATGTCTAGTCAAGAATGTGCAATGTCATCAATTTTGACAAGAAGAACAGTCAATTAGTAGGTCAACCAAAAAATAGCCGCAAACTCATATAAATTCATAATCAACCCACAAATTTCTGTAATGTTATCTAGACATGAGCCAAAAAACGTCATAAACTAATCACAATAATGCATAAAAACAAGCCAGCCAAATCATTTTTTGTGTGGTTTAGTCACTACTTTTGTAAATTTTTTTATTAAATTTTTAGGTTTGGCTTAGTTAAAGGAATAAAAAAGAAGCTATATTTACATAAAGTTACTTAAGACAAACTTTTTAGTGTTGACTAGACGAGCCGAAAAAATTAAAAAGTTTGAATAAAAAAGGTGAAAGAAATTTATTAAAAATAAAAATAAGCAAATTTAAAAAGTCACTAAATCCTTGTCTCAAAGAGGACCCAATTAACTGTAGATAATCGTGAGCGTAGGCCTTGTGTTTTTGGGTGATAATCGATCGATGGGCCAAGAGACAACCTTGAGCCCCATCCATTATAGCTATAGGCCACTAGTCACTGGACAAAGCTCAGGCCACAAAAGGTCAAGCCCACGAATTTGTTTATTTCTTTTAACTTGTAAGCCTAACAAAAAGGGAATGACCTTTATCGTACTCTGATTTCAAACCAATGTTTAGTCCAGCCCGCTATTGGGCTCAGACCCAGTAGCTAAGTCTAAGTCAAACGTCCAAAGCACACATTTTTTCATGACACTAGATTTTCTCTATAAATATGTAGAGAGAGAGAGAGAAAATTAGGGTGGTGGTGAGTGCGAGAGGGGTGAGAATAGAAAGAAAGAAAATAGAGGGAAGAGAGGGCTGTATGAGAGAGAAGAGAGGCAAGACTGAGAGAGAGTGAGTTGAGTAAATCTCCTCCTTTTGTAATCCCTTCGTTCGATTAGTGGATTATTTATTTCTTTCCGTGGACATTGCCATCATTGTCCAAACCACGTAAATTTTTATTGTCTTGTGTTTGTGATTGGTGATTCGTTTTGAGCACAACAATTGGTATCAGATCCCAAGTCAAGTTCCGAATCTCCGTAAAAGTGCTTGAAATAGATTTCTGCTAGCTCCACGGTGTTCCTCTCTTCAAGAAGAAGCTTCAGCATCCAACTGTGTCAAAAATGGATGCCAGACGCGTCCTCACGCGCCACCACCCCTTCAGCGCGTGAGATCCAGTTGCAGATACACGTCCCACACGCCCGCACACGCCAGGAGGTGGTCCCATGCGCCCTTTGCCCGCCATGCGCTCCTGTGCACACGCGGCCGTCCAGTCAGCACCACATCATCAAATGAATATTCCATAAATATTTCCTATGGTAAATTGTAGTTTCATACCCAAAAGTTTTTGATAATTATAGTTTGGTCCCTATAGTTTTTAATAATTACAGTTTAGTCTCTGAAATTTTTAATAATTACATATTAGTCTCTGAAGTTTCAAATATTTATAATTTGGTACCAAAACTTTTTGATTTTGATAGTTTATCCCTTTCTGAGGTTTTTCAACATTCCGAATTCGTCCGCGAGGTTGGTTTTTTGGATATTTTGCTTCTATTTGGGAGAATAGATGGTGGAAAATAATTCGATAGCTATGATTATGCTTTCAATCACGAATTACTCATTATGAAAACTAAGAATGGATG
>BRYF01000027.1:6073586-6076086 GCA_030159135.1 Actinidia polygama | reverse complement strand
CCCGATTTTAAAATCATATAAACTCAAAAAAATCATTAAATCCACAAATAACTCCGTCAATGAAAGAAAATAATTATTAAATTTAAGATTTTCAAAAAAATTATTACTAGTTTGATTCCTAGGATGGAAAACCAACCTCTACAAAGTATAGGTCCATAAGCCCATATTAGAAGATAATAAATTTTAATCTTTAAATAATATCCCTATTGTAGTCCACGTATCGGAACTAAGAGGTATTATATGAGGTCTAAAACCACAACATAAAATTAGATTTTTTTTTTAAGTGTATTTATATTTACAATCTGATCTTCTCACAAAGTGAAGTGTAAGTATTACTTTCTTTTTATTGCTTTTAAATTTTTTTGTTTCAATGGCCATTTTAACTAGCATGCTATAATAACCTTTTATAGGCTTGTACAATTTTTATAAAACCAATAGTTTTATTCCTCTTATATTTAAGTCGCCATCGATTAAAACAATAAGCTCAAAAACTCCTTCCAAACAATTAAAAATAGTGGTATAAATAAATAGTAAACAACACACACGTATAGAGACGGAACCACGTTTAGATAGTATGGGGCCATGGCCCTTTACTTTTGATAGAAACTCTAATATAATATATATCTCATGCATATATATACGACAAATATGATATGGTGGTCCCCAATGATGAAATCCTGATTTCGTACTTGCGCGCACACAACCACACACACATATATATATATATATATATATATATATATATATATATATATTATGATATAAATATATTAGGGGTGTTCAAAAAGGACTGGAAACACTGTAGTTGCCTTTCATTTCAATGTTGCTTTTTTGAAGCATCGCTAGCTTTAAAGGAATTTGGCCAACTTCCATTGCAACAGAGCCTTTGTAGACCCAATGATAGGACACTATTCACTTAGAGACCAAATTTGGAAACTTCTTGACGTGCACACAAAAACTTGGGGGTGTAGTATTTTGGTATCTTTTAAGAATAGTTCATCAAGGTTATGTTTTTTCAGGACTCAATTGATCAAAGTTGCAGCTTGCTTAGGAAGATGTTAGCTAGGTAGGAATGCATATGGATTATGAATTAATTATAAGATGTTTCTAATTATAAATTTAATCGGTCATTGGACCGGATACCGAGTTATCAATAAAAAGAAATATTTCTAATTGATGTACTGTAACTTCAAAACCAAAGAGGTGTCCGATTTCTATTATTTATACGGCCACCATAGATAATTGTAATTGTTCCAAAGACAAATCGGTCGCAAAGACCTATTTGTGGCAATGGATTTGTTTGTTGCAAAACTTCAGACAATGTGCTTGTAAGCAGGAAAACACTTGTTTCATCCGTATTTTAATTTGGTCTCTATTGACCAATATTACAGTAAAATTGGCTCTAAAGGCCAATTTTGAAAAAATAAATACAACGGGAAGATCGTACATGTCCAATTTGTAATTTGAGATGTAGTCACATTAATTCTCCTACCAAAAACAAATATAACCTCTCTCTCTCTCTCTCTTTTCCTAGACCAATTACAGAAAAGATATGAAGCATGGAAAATTCTAGAAGGGAGATGTATCCGTAACGGATACTGATCGGATACGATACTCCTGAGACACTAACGGATACTTATCAGATATTTTTAAAATATATCGGATACTTTCGAAATTATTTTTTTAATTTCGAGAAGTAGCAGATACTTTTGAGATACTTATATGCATATCCGAACTATTATCAAATTGAGCTTACAATATGTTTTGCATAGTATTAGATTATAGTTGATAGGATAAATATAATTATAGTTGAATTATATTTGGATTACTTGTTAGGAATGAATAGAATAACAAATTTATGGTAGTAGGGTTTTTAGATCGTCGATATGATGTATTATTAATTCATCATATATGATGAATATTCATATCCATACTTTAAAAGAGAATTTTTAACTCTTCTTTTCAAAGATAATTTTAAATGTTAATATTAAAGTATCGTTCTAATAAATTTTTATTATTACTGAATTCAATATAAAATATAAATAATATTTTATCCTTGACGTATCCTCGCCATATCTATATCCAAAATTTTAAGTTTAGACATATATTCGTACCCGTATCGAATCTTACCCTGTGTTCCATATCTATATCCTTGCTTCCTAGAAGAAAAGCCTGTGGCTTGCACTGAGTGCAGTGTTTAGTGTTAATGGGTTCTAAAGTTCAGCACTAGAAACTATCATGTCCCAAAACGTGGAACACAAAATTGGGCATCAACATTCATATTTTTGATACCCAAAAAATTGATTGATCAAGAGGTTCAAACGAACTATAAGAACTTCTCTCTGGCCCTCTATTGTTACCCTATATTGTTATTGGTGTATCATCTGTATCGATATATCTTAGTGTTTCAATTAATTCTAGCCTATCAACATATTTGTATCATATCATATTTGTAAAAACATAAAATATAAATCTAGGCTCAATACCCTATTGGGCCTAT
>BRYF01000027.1:6021086-6028586 GCA_030159135.1 Actinidia polygama | reverse complement strand
CCCACCATTTGTTCATTAATAATGTTACAGCGACTAAGTTAGATATAATATGGTACTCACCGATGCATTATTTTAATGAACCCTATCAATACGTCAGAGACAGATTATATGGTATCTAATTTTTTATATTCAAATATAACCCACATTTCAAATTTTTTGGAAGTTTTAAAGTTCAAGCTCCTTTTTTCATGGATTTATATTACAATTTCTTTGGTGTAAAATCAAGAACTATGAACAAGATTTTGTTATTTTTTTTTCATTCCCGCATATAAATAACTAGGTGTATTGTTTTTTCAACTTATCCAATGAAACACTTTGGGATTTTGTTTGGTTTTAATTCCTGGTAGTATAAATATTTGCCAAGACAACAAATTACAGCTAAAAAACTCAAAAAAACTTAACCGAAGCCTTACTCTTTTTATGTGGGAGATTGTACCAATTACGCGTGTCTGCTAAAGTAGGGTTGTCTTAAATGCTACTCGTTGGGTTAGCCACTTGGTTCAATTTTGGGTATTGTTTTTTTTTTTTTTTTGGATTTTAGTGGACTTTTTTTATCGTTTAATTAAAATTTTATATATATTTTTTTTTAACGAGAGAAATTCGAAAATATAAAAAAATTATTGAATTTAAATATAGGTTCACTAAAGACGAAAAAATTATTTGTATCCCAAAATATAGTCTAAAATGATTATTTTTCGTCTTTAGTAAAAAAAAGTCAAATTTTCAAACTCATCTGATTCAAAAGAAATGAAAAAGTATAAAATTTTGATCGACGAAAAAAGTCTACTAAAAATAAAAAACGAAAACTAAGAAGGGAAAAAACACAGAAAACAGAATACCCAAACCTTAGTGGCTGATCGTTTATCAAATATATACACCGTGTAAACCTTAAACTCTTATTTTTGTCGATTGATGGACTGTTAGTTGCACCAACTACAAAAAAACAGATGTTGGACGGTTTGCTGGATAAGAAAGTGAATGTTACGGAAGTTAAGGCTTGACCCAGTGGTAAATGGTTGGCCTTATCAGGATTTAGATTTTGGGTTCGAAAATTCATCTCGCCCCCGGACACATGGCGTAGTGGCAAAAGGCAAGAATTCGGGATTCTTGGCTGCTGCGTCGCATATCCGCGTTTATATCCTGTGATGCGAAATGTTAGCTGTCACAGGTCACAGAAATTAGTCTGGATGTATCCAAATGTCTGCCTTGATCCTACGTGGTTAATAAATAAATAAAAAGAAAGTGAATGTTTTGAAATTGGATAGAGAAACGGTGTGAACACAAGTCACTGGCCTGTGCTTGAAGATAAGGTTTTTGAAATTGGATAGAGAAACGGCGTGAATAAAAGTCACTCACCGGCATGTGCTTGAAGATAAGGTTTTAGACTCCTTACGCGACCCATTTCGGACATATTTAGGGATTACACATGAAGAGGAAAAAAGGAAAAGAGAAAAAAAAAATGCAAATTAAAGAATAGACAAAAACAGTAGCAGCTTAAGTAGAATACTATTTTTCATTCTATACTATAATTTTTTTTAATGGTCATATTCTTGAAATAACCACGTTAATTCAACGGTGATATTTTTTAAAGAATATATTTTTTAAATGGTAATATTGTTTTAACGTTTTTTATTTTTTATAAAGTATATTTTTACGAAGATTATATGGTTATATTTTTAACTGACCTCATAAAATAAGGTCACATGACTCTTGATTGAACGGTATATAGATGGAAGGACCAAGTATTTAGACTTCATTGATATAATTAGAACTAAAAGTGTAAAAATATATTTTACTAACAGATTAGGGTACAAAATATAATTTATTCAAAAAAACTTAACGTGTGAAAAATGACTAGGCGCCGTAACAAAACTAAATATGTAGATTATTTTGACTATTTTGATTTGAACCATTTTTAAGGTTTTACTAACTCAAGTGCGGTTAGTAATTAAAAAAAAGAGAGAGAGAGAGAGAAAAGTTTTATGAATCAGTGACTTAAATTTAATATTTTCCTTTACGTTTTTTTCTCTCCACAAATCTCTATCTATATATTTGATCCAAATATAACTTAAGCCTCTGGTTGGACCTAGGATTTTGTGAGAGAAAAGAAAAGCAAAAAAAAATTAAAAAAATGCTTTGTTTCACAAACACCCTATAAACTCTCTCTTTTGTCACTTTCACATTCTTATCTAAAAACTTAATTATGTTGACCCCTTTAACTATTTAATTTTATCACTTACATCACTTTCGTTACTAATCTGTTTGAAATAGTGATGAAAATCGATAGCGTGTTGTCCATTAGCTTAAATTAAATGCTCTTATGTCTAAAATACCATTATTATTTATAAAAAATAAGACAATACTTCATATAAAAACTTATTCAGCCGAAACAAATTTAACACTTATTAATAAACCTTTAAATAGTACATTGACTTATTTTTTATAAAAAAATAAGAATATTTTAGACACAAGGGCATTTAATTTAATCACATAGATAATACGTGATCGATTTTTATCATTTTTATCACTATTTCAAATAGATTAGTAATAAAAGGAGTGTAAGTGATACACTTAAATAATTAAGGGGATTAATATAATTCAATTTTTAGATGAGGAGTGAAAGTGATAAAAAACAATAGTTTAGAGGAGGTTTGTAAAATCACGCCTAAAAAAATTTAAAGAATCTAACAGCTAAAAATGTTTGGATCTTATAACTTTTCTATTTCTATTTCTATTTTTTCACTACATTCTTGAATTCTTGATCCAAAATACAATGCAAGGGGTTTGAACCATTACTGAAGTTTAGAGAAATTATTCTATGCTCTTGTGGCATGTTCCATCCAATGCAGTATCACCAATCAATAAAAAAATTTACTTCTTCCGTTTTAATTTGTTTGTCTATTTTTTTGATCTCTCAAAGCGCTTGTCCACTTTTTAAAGTTAAATTATCAATCTATTCTAAGTTATTTTTTGGGTAGTTAAAATGTTGTAGATTTCTTCTATTATATTTTTACACTTTTAATTGAAGTGTGATACATCTATTTTGCCACTTTTAATTAGAAAATTTTATTTTTGTGTTGAAGGGTAGTTTCAGAAAATTGAATCTTAAAATGAAATGTCTTTAACTCGTTAAAAAGTTAAATTTTTCAAAATAGACAAATAAATTAGACGAAGAGAATATTTTAAGATACTCATAATAACAAGGCAAAATATTTCAACTTATTACTTTCATATTCAATATTTTATTAACGGATTATCGTTTCACTAGATATTTATTTTTTAGGTAAATTATATTTACCTCCCTTGAGGTTTATGAAATGACAGAGACTACTGCTTTTTTAAAAAATTCACTAGCCTCCCCCCCCGTCATTTATGTCGGCTAATCATTGTTAAGAGTGTGTGTGATTTTACAATATTACCCTCATGATTAAATGGTCGATCTCCCCAAGAACAAACCCAATAACCACACTGAATCATTCCCCCTTCCGTCTTCATCTTCTTCCTTCCATGCGTGGCCATAAGTCACCTCCATAACCCAAGCAAAGAACCACTATCACCAAAATCATCACAAAATCCACCATAGCTCCTTTATCTCCCCTCACTCTCCGCCGCCGCCCCCAGATCCAAACCACCGTCACTGTCTCACAGATCCACATCCTGCGAACCACCGTCTCTCTACGCCACAACCCTATCCACCCCTACAAACCCTATTCGACCGCCGCCGCTACACCAAATCCACCCTATCGCAGCCTCCAGTTACCCTTCGCAGCATGCCCACTTACTCGAAGCCAAAGACCACCGAGACCCCACCCCCCATCCCCCCTCGCCCATTGAGTGATGAACATCTATTTCAGATGATGATATTCTAGTAAATCGTCACAACACCCTCACTGCTCTGCCACTGCCAGCTCTCAGAAATTCTAGGGTTTGCAATCTTTCCTCGAATTACTAAGTCCCTTCTCTTGCAATATTAATTGAAATGAAATTTTCATTAAAGGGAGCTGCTTTTTTTCCCCTCCCGTGTCAGACCGCTCCCCTGGGTCCCACTCCCAAACCTTCCTTCCTTTTGTCCTTTCCCCGCTCCTAAATTTTTATTTATTTTTTTGATAAATATTTTTTTATTATATGTTGTATATTTTTTTTATTTTTTAGTTGTAGATTCTAAGAGTCATTATTTATAAGAATTTTAAAAAGTAAAAATATAGAACATTGCTCTCTCTCTCTCTCTCTTTTTTCTTCAGTTTTTTGTATTTTTTTAATTTTTTTTTATCATTTTTTATATTTTTTTAAGTTTTATTAAATTTTTTTTCAGTTTTGTGTAGTTTTTAAGTTTTTTTTTTCAGTTTTGTGTAATTTTTTTTAGTTTTATTCTTGAAACAAAACTAATGAAAAAAATAAACAAAAAAATACACAACACTGAAAAAAATTAAACAAAAATATACAAAATTGAAAAAAAATAAAAAAATACACAAAACTGAAAAAGTAAAAAAAAAACGAGAGAGACTAAAAAAAATACACAAAGCTGAAAGAGTAAAAAAAATGAGAGAGAGGCTAAAAAAATATACAAAATTGAAAAAAAATAGTGAAAAACAAAAAAAAATGAAAGAGAGAGAAAGAGGTGTGGTGTGGTGTGGAGTGGAGTGGTGTGGGATAACGGTCTTTTTACGGGGAGACAAGGGTGGGGCCAGGGAGGGAGGGAGGGGGAGAAAAAAGATTTATAATGAACCAATAGAAGCAATAATGAACCAAAATAACAATCCCAAGCCATTATAAAAGTGAGTTGGGTTGGTCGGTGTCCTTAGTAATGCTTAAAAGTCAAGTTATTTTTTAAGTTTATTATAAAAAAAGTTAAAATTTTTTGATCTTTTTACTTTTATGACTTTACTTTAGCTAAAAGTAAATAAAAAAATAAAAGTTAAAAAGTTAATTTTTTATTTATTTATAAACTTAAGAAAAATCAGCCGAAAAATAGTTACCAAACGGAGCGATAGAGTGATGGTGGTATTGATTGGTTGTGCCAGTGGCGACGGTGATGTGTGAGGATGCGCAAAGAGGAGATGATGGTTCTGGTAGAAGTGGATGTCTAAACAAATTGTGAAATTCATGTTTCAATTAATATTCATCTCACTAGAAAAGGGTAAGAATGGTATTTTGAAAGCAAGCAAGTGGTGACCTCAGCAGTTTTAACACCGTCACTAATAGTTGCTGTACCCAAGGGTGAATTTGGTATTGTAAGAGAACCATAAGTAGGGGCATAAGTAGGGGTGTACAAAATACTCGTCGGACTCGAGAATCGAACAGAATTGATTTTATTGGGTAGAGTTGGTTCGGTTCTACCATGCATTCGGTTCGGTTCGGTTTTGGATCTGAAAATTCTGGACCCAACTAGGTTGGGTCGGTTCTCAGGTCTACAAATTATTTTACCTAGAATCGAACCGAGAACTGAACTAAAACCGATCTTATAGACATACAGTGCACTCACCATACAAGATTATTACCTACACTATCCAGAACCGACCAAGAATCGAGAACCGACCCAAAACCGACCCGACTCAATCCGAAAACGGAGAACCAAAAAATCGAACCGAAGTGGACCCAAGCCGTTTGACTCGGTTCTTTCGGATGGTCGGGTCGATTCTGAGTCTAAAAATCTAAAATCGTGGATGATTGGATCGGTTCTGGCTCTGACTCAGACCCGATCCAGTCCGACCTGTGTACCCCTAACCATAAGGGATTGCAGTGAAATCTCAGAAAAAACAAGAGAGATCTCTGTCATTATCATAAATCTAAGGGGAGGTAAATGTAATTTACCCTTATTCTTTTGAATGTACTCATGACTCACGAGTCTGTCACGGCCAATAAATATGCCCCAGGATTTGGGAAGTCCGAGCCATCAATTTTCCAGAAATAATAATATTAAAAATCAGTTGCAGCTTTCGGTGCACATGCAATAGGTTATAGATAGTATAAATTATGTTAATGGTCACTAAAATATTTATCTTGTATTATTTTAATCTGTTATGTATTAATTTTTTTTAATTTAGTCTTTAATGTATCTAATTAGATTTTATGTAATCTTTTATTGATTACAGATGTTTCCTTATAAGTGTTTTTTATTACCATAAAAATTGTTAAGTTTTTTAGTATTTTTTAGTAATTGCATTTGTAATTATTCGAGTCAGATGCACTACCGATATCAAAGACCAAAATTACTTCAATACCTTTTTTATAATAAAAAACTTAAAATAAATATTTATAATTAATAAAAACTCCATAAAATTTAATTGTATATATTAAAGAATCAAAATGAATAACCATTATAGATGACCCCTAGAACTTTTCAGAGGGCAGTGTCCAGAATCAGAGAGACCAGCCCCAGAATTGCCCACAGTTTCATTTTCAATGGGCCAGCTGAGACAACTATCAAAATCTTAACTGGTTTCTACTTTTAGCAAGGCCATGCGCCCCAAGATTGAAGGGTGTGACTGTCAGACTCAGACGGTTGGGAAACCGCCACGTGAATTGGAGCCTCCTCTCGGGTAACTTCCTACCCTCTTCCTCTAGGGACTTGCACATGTAGGGACACAATCACTGATTTGGAGGGGAATATTTTTTATTTTAAATTTAATTTAAATATTTTATTTTTTAAGTGATCTTAATTTAAATATATTTAAAATAAATTTCATTATTATTTTTTAAAAATATAGTATTTATTTATTTTAATTGGTGTATTGAGCAATTTTTTTTGAAAACTATTTTATTATTTTTGCACAAAAACTAGCTTTATGAGAGAATTTTAATAATTGTTTCAAAACTAAGGGAGATTAGTACAATTTTAAAAAGTACATAGGAGGTGTTAGAAGCCTTAGGGTGGTCAGTGAAATTTACCCTTTAAACATTTATTGAGAAAAAAATATTTAGATTATTTTTTTTTATATAACTCGCTATTCGGTTCACTGAACTGACTAATTTGGAAACCCATTCCACTGTCAACAAGTGGAGACCCATTTAAAATCAAGGTAAAGTCACATATGAATTAGTACAACACAGGAATTGATAAAATGCGAGTGAAAGTTAAACCTGATAGTGAAGGCTTCTTGAGTGACTATCACGTTTGCTTAGGTTGATTATTTGTATAAATTTGCGAAAGCTATTTAATTAAACGAATATAATCATAAGCAATAAAGATAAATTAAGCACACATAAAAAGGACTCACACTTTTTACATAAAAAATTTTAAATGGGTAAAATATCACGGGACTAAATGTTGTTTGATAAAACTGATTGCTGAAAACTAAAAATTAAGTACTGAATGCTAAATTTTTTAAATTAGAAAACTGTTTGATAAATATTTAAGTGCTGAATTAAATTAAGTTGTGTGATATATTAAAAAAATAAAAAATAAAATTTGTAATTTGTAATTTTAGTTATTAAATGGACTTAATTTCATTTCACTTAATACATTCAAAATTAAGTGTTGCCTCAAGTTATCAAACAATT
>BRYF01000027.1:5986086-5988586 GCA_030159135.1 Actinidia polygama | reverse complement strand
TCCGTTATTCATCGTTCTCGTTCTGTACTGAAAAACAATTGTATGGTGCAGAAAAATTGTTTAAAAATACATAGTCTTTCGTTAATCTATTGATAATATTTGGCAATTGATATTGAGTGTAAGTTTTTTACTATATAATTAACAATTTAAGTATTTAATGTACCCGCTATCAAAAAAAAAATCTGAAGTCAACAAATAAAATTCAAATTGTATCCAAGTTCAATTTGTTTAAATTTTAAATGAGTTTAGGGAACCAGATATGAGTCAACCTTGAGTAACTTATTTTTGTTTTACATCTCTAGCCGTGCAACCTCTACTTTGTATTATTTTGGAGAAATTATAAAAACATATTAGGATATGTAATTTCAGTTGTAACAAATTAAATCTTGATTTTTTATTTGGTCACGCTTAAAACCCTTTGTCAATCTCCTTTCATTAGAGTTGATGTTTTCTTGCCAAAAAGTGGAAAAATTATGTCTGTCAACGTGCACCCTTTAATCATGCAATTAAGACTTATTTTCAAGCAAAATTCTGAAAAATAGCTTGAACATTTGACTTAAAAATTAAACCTAATTACATCGACTCTAACTTAAAAATGGGCCCTAATTGCATGATTAAGGCTTTAAAGGGTGATAGTTTTGAAAGATGCTATTTTCTAATTTTTTTCTTAAGAATTATTTGATTTTGTTAACCCTAATAAAACAGAGATTTATGGAGAGTTTTCATTGTGATCAGATCAAAACTTCAGAGTTTAATTTATTGTAATTAAATTATATGATTTAATTTGTTACTGATGTCAAAGCTTGGGGTCTTTTTTGTAATTTGTTTTTGTTTTTCAAAAAAATCACCTACTGATTTGTAGCAAATTTATTCATTGTAATGATACATGATTATTGTCTGCTCCAAGACCTCACACTAGAAGGGTGTGTTTGGTTACAAATATTAATGCATCACCCTCCTCCCCCACCATTTAGCACAAGCTCTAATTCTAATTACCTAAATGTACGTTTACCAGCTGGTTTGTGGTACCTTTGCTCAATGAAACTATACAATAATTGACTGCACCAAAACTGCAAAATATTTTATCCATGCAATGAGCAGTGAATTGCAGATCAACAATTTAGTGTGATGTTTACGACAATATATACGAACCAGAAACTGTCATTAATATCATGTTCCCTAAAGACTTACATATTATAATTGACTTTCTCGGTCTGTACAACACTACCTCTTTGCCCTTGCATAATTTAGAAATATGCATTGTTTAAAGAAAATATGAAAGAGAGTGGCAACAATACACACCTCAAAAAATAGTATTTATGTGCGTCTTAATATAATATTATCACAATAAATCATAACATTCATCACAATTGATCGTAAAAAAAAGTCTGATACAAATTACAACTTTTTTTATCACAAAAGTTATAGCATTTACCACAATGAGGCGTAACCCACAATTTTTTTAATATTTTTAATATACACACTCTCGTAATGTTCACCACAACTGATTGAAATATTTTTATTGTACTCGATTTGCACTATAGATTTTGCCAATATGGAAGCTATGTGGTGTAGGTTTAGGAAATGAGAGAAAGAAAATCGAGAATAGACACTTGCGGTGGTCCTACGACTATGCGGGTGGCTGCAGTCAGTCACCAGTCGGCATGGGCTTAGCCGCGACACAGAAACAATGAGATCGGTTATCGGAGCTATTGTCGAAAAACGACTCTCTGACCGAAAATGTATGTAGAGAGAAAGAGAGTGTATGTTCTTCAAGACTGAATTCACCTTTTAGAGAGAGATAAGCTGACTTTATATGACACAGCTCGACGCGTGCGTTGATGCGTTAGCTGTTGTATTACTGGACAGACTGTAGCTCGGCGCGTGCTCATACGCGCCGACCACTATGTCAGTGAGTAAGCGACTGACCCAACCATACTCCTAGCGCCTGGATGGTAGCCTTTCATCATGTTGTTGACATCTCGATCTAGGCATGGGGGCTATCAGAAGAAGCTTTGACGTGCAAGCTACCTTCTATCCCCTGACATTCCCCAAGATCGTCGCCGACCGTTGCCCCTCGTCCAAATTCTGGCGTAGTTGCTCCTTTGAACTTGCTAAACAGCGACAACTCGAAAGTAATGGTGGTCTTAGTTCGGACAGTGCCTGTATTCGGTAGTGTTTGCACCAAGCTCCGGCGCAGAGAACCATCGAGTTTGCTTCATAGCGATAGCTCGGTGGAGGCCTCACCCTAGTAAAGCCAAAATCTGTCATTGTATATTTTGTCCCTTTACAGAAGCCAATCAAAGAAAGTAGGAAATTCTAGAATAAGAATTTCTCCACATCACATCATACACTATTTGCACCAATTGTGTGGCTAAGAGTACGTCACATTACTATTTTTTATTAGTCAAATCATTTTGTAAGTCGACTAAATTAAAATATAATTTAACCATAAATTTTCGTAAAATTATTTTTTGATTCATAACATAACCACAAATTT
>BRYF01000027.1:5956086-5958586 GCA_030159135.1 Actinidia polygama | reverse complement strand
GAGTTTAATTGTGATCAAATAAAAATTCTAAAGTTTAATTTGTTACAATTAAAACTACATAATTTAATTTGTTAGGTCAAACCTTTTTGATTTTGAAGGAAAATGGATCATCAATTCATTATCATGAAATGTTATCATTAATTTGATTCCATAGATTACGGCTATAACTGTTTGTTTGATGGTGGTATAATACTCCTTCCGTCTCATTCTGTTAGTCACTTTTTCTATTTTGAAATATTTTAAAAGGATTGTCGACTTCAAAAAATTAAAGGATAAAGTTGGGTCAACTCCACTTTTATTCTTGTACACACCCACTTTTGGGTGTGTAACAATCATTATTCTATAAGTAATCCGTTTCGTATGGAGTTTTTATTGTTCATTTAACGAATCAATATTCCATGTAGGGTAATTTTATATCCATTTGTGAGACTATGCATAAGTTTTTCTTTTACGTACTTCGCTCTCTTCAAGGTATTTATTATTGGGTCATGTTAACCACAACACAATGGGCGGGCCCGTAGTTAAAAAGCAAATAATGCCCACAAAGGTAGAATTTTCAATACATTTTGAATATTTCAACGCACTTGCACATTCTATACGCTTTTGAATCTTAAAAACCACCATTGTGCTATGCAACACGGAACAACACTCTCAGGGTAGTATCCAATGCTCCTGTAAAGATTTGATGACTATTTTTGCATTTTACAGTGGACTCTGCAAGGAAGCACAACTTATCCTGCTCGGAAAAGTTATTCGTTCTGACGATGAGTCTCCTCATCATGTGGATGCACAATTGCATATCGATGTGTTCAATGCAGTATTAAGAGATGAAGAGTAAGATATGATTCTTTTCTTCCGCAACTCACGTTACTGTTAAATTCAAATCAACCAAGTGGAAGCCTACTGTTTTGACTCTATGGGATCCATTTATGATCCCCAAAGGAGAGAAACTACTGTCAATGAGTGAATGTTTTCCAATCATCATTGGAACGAGGCTTCTGTGATGATTCGTAATGTGTTGTATCCAATCATGTATATTAAAGATTACAGAGAATGCTATTTATAAGTCATTACATTGGTAAGATAAGCTGCACATACAGCTGTACCAAATCATAACAGAATTCAGTTACAAAGCTAACTAACTCTAACTAATTATATTACATCATCTAATATTCTCTCCTAAAATTGATAAGCATCTTTGCTCCATAAGTTTGCTGCGTAGAGTTAGAAACGAAGAAGAGCCAAGACCCTTAGTCATGATATCAGCTAATTGGTGTTGAGAAGACACAAAAGAGATGTCTAATTTTCCCCTTGAAACCAACTCTGATAAAATGGTAATCAATATCGATATGCTTCGATCTGCCATGAAACACAGGATTATAAGCTAAACACTTAGCACTCACGTTATCGGTAAAGATTTTGAACTTGTCTAATGGAAGTCCAAGCTTACGAAGAAGATAATATAGCCATAAAAGCTCTGTTGTGGCTGAAGCCATGGTCCTATATCCTGCTTTAGGTGTAAACCGATAGACAATGGGTTGTTTTCTTGAGTTCCATGAGATCAAATTTGATCCTAAGAATGTGCAGTACCCAGTAGTAGACCTTCTTGAGTCAGGGCATCCAGCCCAATCAGCATCACTGTATCCAGATAAGGATGATAGAGCAAAAAGATTACCAGATTTAATTGCAACACCAAAACCAAGTGAACCTCTAAGGTACCTCAAGATTCTTTTAACAGTTTTCCGATGAAAAAATCTTAGTGAATGCATTAATTGACACACATAGTTAATTGCAAATGTGATATCCGGTCTAGTAATGGTCAGATACTGTAAAGCTCCAACAGTACTTCTATATTGCTTAGGGTCTTCAATTGGGTCTCCATCACTAATAGACAATCGTGGGCCAAGCTTTACTGGTATGTCAATGGGTTTACACTCAAGCATGTTGGTCCTTTTTACGAGGTCAATAGTGTGTTTAGATTGAGTTAAAAGGAGAGAGGTATTGGATGAGTTTGGTTTAGCTTCAATGCCTAAAAAGTAATGAAGGGAGCCTAAATCCTTCATTGCAAACTGGGTTTTTAACTTGGATATGAGTTGTTGAATAAGGTCTTCACTTGTACCAGTTAGGATGATATCATCCATGTATAATAGAAGTAATAGCATGCCTTTGTTGGTATTCCACACAAACATGGAGTTGTTCGCAACGCTCCTTTTAAAACCACAAAATAAAAGAAAATTGCTAAACTTGTCGAACTATGCTCTTGGAGCTTGTTCGAGGCCATAGAGGAACTTGTGGAGTAAGCAAGCATGACCTAGTTTGGTGTTGTCTATGAAGCCATGAGGTTTGCCATGTATACCTTCTCTTTTATATCTCCATGGAGGAAAGCATTTGAGACATGTAACTGCTTGATGTGCCATTTGTTTGTAACAGCAACGGTAAGAATGGTTGTAACAGTTGCAATCTTCACTACAGGGCTAAATGTCTCATTGAAGTCCACACC
>BRYF01000027.1:5943586-5946086 GCA_030159135.1 Actinidia polygama | reverse complement strand
AGCGTTGATCGGCTATTAATTTTTTTTTCAATCAACGTATTCTTTACAGTATTTCAATAAGATGTATAATATGATATTTTTGGATGATCGAAATGGGACTCAAAATGAGCTCAGTTTCTTATAAGTACAGTTTTGGACTGCAGAGAAGTTAGAGTCCAAAAATTATTTGAAGAAACAGTTAATTAAAGTAAAGTAAAGAAAAAAAAACTTAATTTACGAGATGTGCTCATTTAAGAAAAGAATTTTGCAGCAAAACTCAAATATGATAGTTCAACGGTAGAGGTAGTTGAAAAACAATATACCGAATTTACTTTTTTTTTATAAATGCTTAAATTAAATAGATAGACAGTTTTATGACTTTAAACCAAAGTTGCGTATTTTTATATAAAAAAATAGAATGTAAAAATCATTGAGAAAAGATGCATTTTTTTGGGTATTTTTTAGAGAGGATTTTTTTAAATCTTTTTTTACCAATTATTAGGAGGATAGGGGAAAATCAGAAGCTGTATTTTGCAACGATAAGAGTCGAACTTAGTCAACAAAGGTAAAACTAAATATTTAATTTAGTCATTTACGTGACCCAAATAATATATATACATATATTGCACATATGTAATTATAGGTTTAATGGAATTCATATATTTAGCCCTAAGCTTTTTTGGTATTGAAATGGATTTTTAATACTCTTACTTTGATGTGATGTAAAATTCCAATTGAATAAATAAATTGGTCATTTCTTTGCCTTTGAAAGACCATTCAATTCTTATTTGAGCTTTTTGGTTGATTTTTTTGCTTAAAATAAGCAAAAAAGTCAGTCAGAATTGATTTTATTGCTTTTTTATTTTTGCTTATTTTTATCTAAAGTGAAGCCAGAAAAGCAAAAAAATAAAAAATCTTAATTTTTTTAGTAGTAAGCTTAAAAAAAGCTTGGCTTTTAAGTATTACCAAACGGAGCCTAATGATATTAATTAGACTGAATATAGAGGGTCAAGAGACAAAAATTTTTTCTATCAAAACTAAAAATTGAAGATTAAGGTTTCAGGACTAAAGATCAAAATTGCTCTCAATCAATTACTCGTATCGATCTACGTAAGTTTGCGATGATGGTTTTGTATACGCTGATATTAATTTTTTATTTTCGCTTTATGATTTAATCATGTGAAAATCACGATAGTTCAAGTGGACGTATGATTGTTAATCTGTAACATTAAGATTAATTTACATGTGGTATCAAAGCACTCGATATATGGGTGTTAGTCTTGTAACATTAAGATTAATTTGAAGCGATAAAGACTCGAACGTAGTCAACATCTGGTAAGGAAGCACTTCAACCACTTGACTAACCCATTGATCTTCTAAATGTTTGAAAATATTTTTATTATTATCGTACAAGGTAAAAGACGAGACAATTAGAGAAGAAAAAAAAGTCACAAACACAGGATTCAGATACAGATCTCTCACTCTATAAATTACGAAACTCATTTCCACAAACACAGAATTCGGATACAGATCTCTCACTCTATAAATTACGGAACTCATTTCTTATGAATCATGCTGGTGTTTGTACATTTAGAAATTTAAAGTGAAACGGTCAACCCATGTCGAGCCGCAGACCCCACTAGGAGGCCTTCCAGGCCCAGACCCCTGAGTCAAGGGTAGCCCAAGTAATATTCGGTAATTAGTTACCATTAAATTCGGTATATTCGGACAAGATCCAAGTTGGGCCCTAACAGTTTTGGCCGAATTGAATATGCCAAATTGCCAAACCATGATCAATTCATTTAAAGGCTACAGGATGATGACAGTAGAGAAGGCAAAGTTCACATCTCTCTCCAACTTTCATTCAAATTCTACTTTAGTCCTTCTCTTCTAATTTGAATAGTGTCAACCGTGAAATTCTTAGTGTGTTGCAATTTTAACCTTTTGTTGGCTTCCGTTTATATTGTGGATGGAAAACGAATGTGCAGTACACATGGCCTATACATACAGGACGTGGTTGGGAAAATCTCACTATTTCTCGGCAAAATGAAGGCTGGGAAAAATAGGGCAACAAGGGACCTAGGTTCAACAACTTCAACCGAGATAGATAGATAGATAGTTGATTCCATGGAAGAGGGATTTTACGAATGTGGATTGAGAATTCATATATGAAAACCTCGTGGGCAAATACGAACCAAGGATTCCTCTCACTTTGCTATGATTTGCCCTAATTGCCTTCCTCAACGATAAATTAGCGATTAGGGTGAAAACTCCCCTCCCCCAACTTTTTTATACAGGCCATGTGCACGTCTCGTGTTTTCTGTCCACTTTATTATGAATGAAAACCAATGGAAGGCTAAAATTGCAGCAAGGTAAGAAACTCCTCAAAAATTAAATTAGAAGATGAGGGACTAAAGTGGACTTTGAGTAAAAATTGGAGAGTGATATCCTAAATTTCCCTAGTTGTGATTTTTGAATGTGCATAACTACTCCTAATGGCCAGTTTGGGGATCAATTTCAG
>BRYF01000027.1:5918586-5931086 GCA_030159135.1 Actinidia polygama | reverse complement strand
TCCTTAGTAAATTTTTTTATCTTTTGATCAAAATATTTTATTTCTATTGTTTCTCTTCAGGGAGGAAGCTAGAAATTAAAGGTCTTTTTATTATCAATCTTGGGAAAAAAATCATCAAAAATAAAAAAATAGCTATTATATTTTTTTACACATTTTTGTTTATACTTTTACTTATTTTAAAGTACTTTTTTACGCATTTTTCAAGTTTTTTTGCATTTTTATGGAGACTAATAACGAGTAGAGTTACGCAAACATAAAAAAATTAGGTCGTGTTTGGATCCTAAATTTAATTAATATATATATATATATATATATATATATATATATATGGGGACGGATCCGGAGACACAAGTTTTAACACAATTTTAGACACTACATCTTAACACTTGAAATCAAGGGCTGAGATTACAATGGAGTAAATTTTTCTAAAATGTTCATGAAGTTTATTAAAACTACGTCGTTTTAATAACTCTGAAAAGTAATCTCAACCCTTGATTGGGCTGATTTCAAGGGCTAAGATGTAGTGTCTAAAATTGTGTTAAAATTTATGTCCCCGGATCCGTCCCCTATATATATATATATATATAAGCAAACTGTTCAAAATCATTAAATCTTTTAACTTTATTTTTATTTTTTTCACTAAATTATTAATCTAAATACAAGCTTAAAGAATTATTACATAGAAATATATCGCGTGTAACAATTCATACCTTTGAAAAAATAAACCCATAACTTTCAAGCAATGATGACTCAAACAGTATAAAAAGTAATAGAAGAAAGAAAAAGGTTTGCAAAGATAGACAAACGAGTAGTTGAGTGGTCTCTCTCTCTCTCTCTCTCTCTCTCTCTCAACCATGGTCTCTCTTGCCTTGGTTTTGGGGGGGGTCAGTTGGAGGATCACAGTTTCTAATTAAAACAAGAGTACAAATAGAATCACCAGTTGATATTAGGCAATACATACTTGGGAAATCCCAAAAATGCCCTCAATCAATTCTATATACACCAACCCTAATCAAAACTAGTTTTGTAATTTAAAAACTTACCCATAAATTATAATAAAACACAAATCAAACAAGTATTAATAACAATTTTAAGAAATCACCTAAGGCCCTGTTTGAGTTAGTGGTTTGTCTACTAAAAAAAACCGGTTTTTTTGGTGTGTCTACGGTGAGTTATTTGAAGTAAGTTTATTATCTAAAATAACTAAATTTTTTTGTTACTCCAGCCAACACGAGTTACTTTTTTTAACTAAAAATAAAAAAATATAGTTTTTTTAGCTAGCTAGCCCAAACGGGGCCTAATTTATTTATGTATTTAAGCGCAAAAAAAAAGTTCAAACGAGGACTAAAAAAGTATTACAGTTAATCAAACGGTTAAAAAAACTCACTAAAAATCATAAAAATTAAAAACCAAACACAATGGTATATTTTATACCTTCCTATTCAATTTTTTATTGGATATTTATTCCATTGTTTAAGAAATTCGAGAAAGGAATAAATCCTCGAAGCCCTCTACCAAGTGGTCTTTTATTATACGAAAACTTTACACTTGGATTCATATAATTATGCCTTTCTCATGTGCATTAGTAGAATCGTGTCTCATAAATTACCCACCAAAAATGTTATTTTGATTAACAATAAATAAAATATCATTTATTTAGATCTTCTGTCTGATTTATTGTCTATACGAGTATTTAACTAGAGAAAATGGTTCCAAAAAAATAAAAATAAAAATAATTAAATATATAAATCATTAAAAATAAAAATAAAAATCTACTAGAAAAATTTGATTAATTTTTGTATTTAGTGTTTTTTTTTTAAATTTTTATATTTGTCTCGTTAATGAGAACCGGAAGAAGAATAGAAGATAGAAGCTTGATTAAATTGTCAAAAAATTTATTGAAAGTGAAAAAACTTGAACATCAAAATATATTAATTAACTAAAATAATTAATACTAGAAATTGCCCATGCCTACATGTACTAGAAAAAAGAAGAAAAAAATATTTCTTAGACGTACTCGTTAGAATCTTATAACTTAAAAAATAAATAAGATAAAAACGTCTGATAAGAGATATATTGCATGCAAATACGGATAAATACATTGCTAAAAAATAGATAATAAATTAAAAAATATAATTATTTTTAAAAAGTGTTATTAGTTTGGGAGAAATAAGAGAAAACAAAGAGTGTTTTATCTTTAGTGATTTTTTGGCCATTGAATTACATAATGAAAAATAATTTAAAAATATTTTTGTCTTATATTATAGATAGCCTCTTTTTCTTGCATTTGTTTATAAATATATTGTTTAATAAATACTAAAAAAATATTATTTTATTTTGGGTCTTGCTATGATAAAAAAATTTAATTTTCGATGCATTTTTCATATTTTTCAATACATTCTTATATTTTTATATACATTTTTCACACGTTTCTATTCACTGTCGACACCTTTTGAGCTGTTTTTAACATTTCCTTTTCATTTTTTATTCCCTCTTTACAATTCTTCTGAGAAGTAGCGAAGAAAGGGGGCATGAGACGAAGATCTGGTGCGGCATGAGTTGGCACGGATTGGGACTGCACGAGGCCGCGTTTCTTTAATTGATGGAGCGGTGCACGAGACGACGAGGTCAAGTCGGAGCAATCCGTACCAACAATACAATACGGCTAATTAGTGTACTAATGTGCAGGTACCGTCTTCCATATTCAGACAGCATTTATTTTCGGCTATACATTGGGTAAATTTCACTAAGATCCTCTAAATTCATTTAAAATCACACTGTACGTAATATTTTGTTATCTGAAACCACATTGATACTGGGAAAATAATAGAAGGTGCCAAGCCACCATCTCCTCCTACCTTTCAACCACCTATAGGTTTGTCGGTGTCTCCCGCCGCCAATTCTCACTACCATGACCCATCTTCACTTTCCACCATTGATGAAGACAATTTGCCTCCAGTAGACCCCCTCTTCGCCCTTGTAACTCGTGATGGGTTAACGTGTTCGGTTTGAAGAATTGGAAAGGGTTGTAGGCTAGGAAAGAAGGGTGGTTCCATGGAGCATGGTGGATTTAAATAGTTGTGGAGTTGAGATTCATGTGGTGTGGTAAAGATAGTAGTGGGTTTTAATAGTGACGGAAGGGTTCATTTGTAGGCCTAGGTTGTTTAAGTGGAGGATGGTGGTTGCAGTAATGGTGGAGGTAAGATACAAGTAGAGTGATAGAGTTATTATAACGGTGTTTTCATGTGGATATAAGTAGGATCTAACTGTGAAGAGTGAGAATTGTGATAGTTCTTTTAAGAGAGACAAGAAAGAATAAAATAAGGGTAAAATAAGCATTACTTAGATATTTTTGATGACGTCGACGATTTCTTTTAGGGCTATAGGTGGTCAACTACTAATTGAACTAAACTGTTACATAAAATCATAACACAAGGGGTACAATATGATTTTAATGGAATCGTGGGGTGTAAGAGAAATTTACCCTATACCACATTATTATATTAGTATGATATGGAAGGCTAAACTATAGAGATCATCCTTGTAGTTTACTACAAATAGAAGTACCACGATTATGTTTGAAAATACATTCAACGACCTTTATTTGGAAAAGAATGTATTGTACTATTAACAAGTGATATGTAATTATACATATATAAATTCTATTACATATGAATATGCAAATACATTATTCCAGCAAAACCCTTTAAAATTATACCAAAAAATATATAAATATGAACAGTACAAAATACATTATCCCAGCAAAACTCTTTAAAGCTGTGCAAAAAAATAGCCTCGGCTGTTTCTTGTAATTTGATTCTGAGTAGTGCTATGGGTACCCCAATGTTGCACCCCAAATGCACATCTGGGTGAGGTGTAGCATTTGGATTGGCTGGATGTGGGGTCCACCCAGTCATGTCAGCCAATTCAAATGCTCCACCCCACCCAGATGTGCATTTGGGGTGCAATATTGGGGTACCCATAGCATTTTCCTTTGATTCTAGAGTTGCAATGCGTTATAGCTGGCAAAAGATATGCCAAAAAGCCCTGATTGACGGTTCTGAAGAAGACAGCCAAACCAAAGCTCAAGGATGAGTAATTATTGGGTGGGGTTCGATTTCTCTGTCATTTAGTTCTTGGACTGCATCTTATAGATAGCTCCCTCAAATTGTCATTTTATATGATTTACCTAAACAAGATATTGGCAGCTGTCTAATCAAATTACTTTTGTTTTATCCAAATAAATTATTTATATATTAATTAATTTGATCTAAAACGATTAATGTCCGATTAACTTAATCTTTCAAATAAATAATATGCTCTCTAAGTCTTATAAAGATGGGACTTGTAATGGCTCAACCCACAATGATAAAAAACTAAGATGCATAACACTGAGCTCCTAATTAAAAAACACTTTAAAAATCAAATAAGCAATAAAAATGCGAAAAATGGTTCATTTTTTTGTTTTCTGAGGGTTTTTTATAATCTTTTTATGAGTCAACTATAAAAATAAATACAAAAAATAAAAAAAGTGGCAAAATAATTACAAAAATTTACTAAATACAAAAAAGAATTAAAGTAAAAGATATAACTTCTATGGAGGCCAATTTTGAACGCACATTGTAGTTCAAGTATTTTAAGCATATTTTGATCATTCAAACTATTTATATTTATAGGAGTGTGAGTGCTGGAAATGATGGAGAGAAATAAAACATAAACACATACGGTGGTTGCACGGCAAATGACGGTGGTGATAGGCTTGCTAGACCGAGTTGTAAGACAGTAACAATGAAAATGGCCTCCGGAGTTGTTCCAGGAACGACTCTCCAACAGTCAAGTGACTGAAAGTTTTAGAGCGAGAAAATTTTTTTTTAGAGACAGAGTTGCGTAGAATTGTATACCTTAAAAGAGAAATGGAAAAATATTTTGTAGCATAATTCGACCCGTGAGTGAACGTGCCAACTGTCATGTCATTGGACAAACTGCAGCTCATCGAGTGCTGGGACGCGCTGACTGCTGTGTCAGTAAGTAGGTGGCTGACCCAGCCATGCCCCTAAGGCATGGTTAGTAGCTAGACCATCATGTCGCTCGCTTCAATTCAAGCGTGGGGTGGGTGGGGGTGTTAGAGGAAATCTCGTTGTGCAAGACCTTCTGTCCCCTGGTCTACCTTGGGATCACTGTCGGTTGGTGCATCTCGATCATATTCCGACGCAGATACCCCTGCCAAGCTTGCTATAAAGCAACAGCTTTGAAACAATACTTGTTCTAGCTCGGCCACAACTGGTACTTGATATTTTGTCCCCCCTTATAATATTGTAGACCCAATTGAGAAGTTTAATATATAAAAAATCACGTTAATCAAATACAAATCAATAGTCGATCAATATCAATTTATATAAAAAAAAATAACTATAATCTTGTGTGCCACTCATTTATCGAGTTATAAAATTACACTGAACGTATATTAATTTGTTTTCAATCAACTTAATTTTTTATAATACTAATATTTATAATAAATTTACAGTATGAATGAATTGAATCATTTAAATGAACTCAAGATATGGTTCAAAATACATAAACAACATAGAAGATGTGTCCTAGAATAAAACGAATAATACTATAAATAATGTATTTTATATAATATATTAATAATACATACTCACATACAATAAAATTTATATTTTTATGGTCTCCACTTGCCTCTATTTTTTTTTTAAAAATAAAACAAAAGCCAAACAAGGTCCGATTATAGAGAAATTGAGGGAGTGACGTATGGCAACCATGTCATAGGAAAACGACAAAATAGATAGTGGGGACCACTACATACAGACCAACTTACGAGGCGGTTTAATAGGAAAGAACCGTACATGACACAGTGGGACCCCATCATTGTCCGGAGGAGGTTTATCGGTTGAACGAAGGCTATCGTTTGTGAAACCCCACGTGGCAGTGGTAAGAGCCGAAAATGTGTTTGGCTTCCGCTTAACGGCCGTCACCGTCCAACTAAAAACGACGCGGTTTCGATACGATGGTCCTCTCTCAATCTGAAAGCTTCGTTTGTTAATGCTTCAAATTTAAGTTTTTCTAAATTTGTTATTAAAAAAATTAATATTATATATTTTTTATTTTTATAATTTTATTTTAGTTAAAAATAAATAAAAAAATAAAAATAAAAAGCAAAAAGGCCAATTCTTTTTAATTTTTTTACTTATAAATTTTAAAAAAATTAATCAAAAAATTAGTATCAAACGGAACCTAGCCTGAGCCTGAAAGACCCACCCATACAGTACTCAAAAATCTCTCTCTCAACTCTCTGTCTCCTCTCTTCTTCTTCGTTTCTCCGAGACAAAAAAAATAGGGTGTGAAACACTACGAGAAAAAGTAAATACCCACCCCCCAAAAAAAGAAAAATAATTAAACCGAACTCAATTCGTTTTTTGCTATATTTAGGTCGTTTTGGCTCCGGGATTGGCTAAACCGAACCGATTTCACCCATAGCTATTTTTAGACAGAAATTGTCGTTATGTTTACGTTTTTCATGTTTTTTTTTCAACACACCCGTTGAAATATGTAGACATTCTCTATTTTTTCGACATAACCTTATTTATTTTATTATTTTATGAAATTAGTTATTTTTTTAATTTATTAGTTTTTTTGTAATAAATACAAAAAGAATTGTAGTAAAACGGGATCAGTTTTTTGTTAATGATTTCTCTTCTCTCTTTTTTTACCGGAGAGAAGTCACCTCGGTATGGAAAAAATGCAGTTTTAGGGGATGTTTGGTAATATTTTCAGTTTTTTATTTTTTGTGTTTATTTTAGTTTGTTTTTTTTTAAACATAAACAAAAAAAAATTTATATTTATTTTTCTTAAACTATTTAAAAACAAAAATATGTTTGTATGCACATTTTTTAAAACTATTTAAAAAAAAGTTGAGGTGGTTGAGGAAGCGATGGTGGAGGAGGTGCAGGTGGCGGCGGTGGCGGTGGAAGTGGAGGTAGTGGAGGAGGTGGTGGTGGTTGAAAAAATTTGAATGAATTTTTTTTGTAAATAAAATAAAAAATCTTTTTATTTTTTTTCTATTTTTAAAAATAGTGATAGTAATTTTGCATTATTTATAATTATAAATAGCAACATAAATAAAATTTTATTTTCGATTAAACAGAAAAACAGAAATTAAATTAGTAACAAACATCCCCTTAAGTTGTTAGGGCAATCGTGGCTATTGTCACGAAAGTGTACAACTTTTTGTTGCATGGATTATCTGCATCTGTTTGGTAGTAGCCATAATTTGTTTGGCAATAGAACTTTCAACTAACAAGTATGAGAAACCTCCACGACAGTTCCAAATCACGTGAGTAGCAAGCTATTCCTCTGCACCGTGACAATACAATCCAGCTTGCCCATGATCTAAAGATATCTGAAATGACTTTAATATCCTCGGATTCCGGAAACGACAAGATATGGATAGGGGATAAATTTGTTAATTCCTGGGATTCCAGTGCCGCTACAGAGGATGCAAGGCGCACGTGTTCCACTTGCCGGAGCCAAAAGCACGTGACAAAGCCTCCCCTCGCACATGCACCACGAACGCAACGGTACAATGCTTGAAAGGACGATTTTCTCAGATCTCTCCTTCTTGTCGCTTTCCGGTACGACTTTTTCAGCTTTTCCTTGCAAAACACATCCTTTAAATAGTATTTTTGCCCTTCTCATTTAAATATAAATATTATTACATTATAAATCATTTCAAAATTATTTTTTTATTTTCACATTTTAAAATATTTATTGATTTTGTTAACCGTCTTATTTTTTAAATTAGCACGTGGTTGACCCACTTGTTTTCCGTTCTCAATAGGCACATTTAGTGCACTCGGTTATTTTTTTAAGATTCAGGTATTGGGTATGCTTGTAATACTCAATACCCAATTGAGGTTTTGTATTTTAATTGGTTTTTGCCATTGTGCAGAAATTCTAGTTTCCTAAAAGCTAATACTAAAATCATTAAAAGCACATAAAAAACAACAGTATACTACTATTGCAACGAAAAGAGTTGTTCTCGTTTCCAAGAAGATACCGGGATTATTCATTTCTAGTAATATCTATCTTTCCACGGAAAATGCTATGGGTACCTAATGTTACACCCCAAATATACATCTGGGTGAGGTGGAGCATTTGAATTGACTGGGTGTAAGGTCCAAGTGTGCATTTAAAGTCCAACATTGGGGTACCCATAACACTGCTCTCTTTCCACCGACTGGATGATTCATTTAGCAAAGAAAAAACTTCATAGAAATGAAGAGAAAACAGCACCCACAACACACGGGATCCTACAATTAATACAATATTCATAGTAAAAAGGCCAGCTGGCCAGGCAGGGGGGAGTTAGGTAGTAGGTACGACGTACGAGCAACCGAAATGGATTCGGATCTCTAGTTTTTAAATACCATAATCGTTCTCATTGATTGACACCAACTGAAAATTGTTTAAAGTTAAATTTTTTATGGAACGGGTGTAATATAAACATTTTGAATTTTATTTTGAATTTATTTTTATATTTTAAATTATTTATAGTGTAAATCTCATCGAAAACATTAATACGGTAAAAAATCACATTGATCGAATACAGATTAATGGTCGATCAATTTCAATTTATATAAAGATAAATGTGTATAATCATATTTTTCATACTCATTATTTATAATATAAGATACAAAGTTTTTTGAATTTTTAAATAATTTACCACTATCTACGGAGTTAATTTAATAACTGAGATTTCACTTAAGACTACTTTCTTTTCTCAAAAAGAAATCACTTTCTTCTTCTCAAAGGTGTGGATGGGGGGCCCACATAGTTTGTGATCCAATGACAAATTTTTTTTTTAAAGCTGAGCATTTTTTTTATTTGTAACTCGTGCTAAAAAAAATTAAAACACCAATTTCTTTTTCTTTATTTCTCCAAAAGTAGAAATACTTTTTCAAAATTATTATAACTTTTAATTTATTATCCATTTTGTAGTAATTTATCTTTTCATATATGCATGCAATTTATCTCTTATATGACGTTTATATCTTATCTTATTTTTAGATTGTGAAACTCTAACGAGTACGCTTAAATGAGGGTCTTTTTTTATAGTGTCCGTAGACACAAGCAATTATTAGTTATGTTATAAAATAATACTAAATAAGTATCATTTTGTATCTGATCGATATAATTTTTTTATAGAATTAATTTTTACGATAGAGTTTATAATATTAACGATTTGAATCATCAAAATGAATCCAAAATAGAGCTCTAAATACTTAAACTACACATTCCACAAACTTCAGAGAAGTTATTTTTTTCGAAAGGATAATTTAGACATGTATTAAGAAATGTATAATAAAAATAAAAAATAAAGTGTAAAAATTATTATTCTTAGTTTTACATAATAAATAAAAAAATTAAAAGAATCGTTTAAATCACTGCCCTTGAACAATTAGTCCTAATCTAATCTCCATTTAGTAGTAGTTGTTCAGGGAAAATGTTATAGGTACCCTAATGTTGCACCTCAAATGCATACCTAAGTGAGGTGGAGTATTTGAATTGACTGACATAACTGGGTAGACCCACACTCAGCCAATTCAAATGCTCCACCTCACCTAAGTGTGCATTTAGGGTGGGGTACTCATAGCACTGCTAAGTTGTTCAGTAGTACTTTTAAAAGGCAAGGACGAAGGTAGGGAGGAAAGGTCCCTCCCCCAATAGCCTCGGGCATTGGGGCACCGATTACCGGGATCCGTACGGATAAAAGAGCGACGGTTACGGAGTTCGAAAAGACATGGGTTACCGGCAAGTGTGGGTGACGGTAGAAAGCGAGGGTGGGCGGGCGAGGCCGTTAGGGGTGTACAACATGGACTGACAGGAAAGCAGTAATGATTCGCCCTCCGATTCGCCGACCGCTTTTGTCGTCTTCCGCCACCTCACCAATTCCCGTGCGGGCGTTGTTGATAAGAAGAAAGAAAATGCTATTATTTTAGTTAGAATATTATTTAAATAAAATATAAAAGAAATAATAAAAACAAAAAGTTATATATGCATATTAGACTTTTTGACTTGGACACATAGACGGAGATGTGCTACGTTCGTAGGAAGCCATGACTCATATTTTTGTCATAATTCTTAGAATTATTACCTATTTTTTTTAATATATATTACATAAATATAATATGGTGACCTCATAACTCTAATTTCTGCTCTCAATCTCTGTCATGGCCTCAAAAGATAAAATTCTGGTTCTATCCCTGCTTGAACATATATTTTAGGCTACTCTAACATTAAATAATAGTACTTCAATATGGGACAAAGAGAGTATATATAAGTTCTTGAATTTTTTTCTATCTTTGATATCGATAGTGAGGCTCAGTTTAGTACCAGCTATTCGACAGACTTTTTTTTTTAAGTTTGTACGTAAAAAAGTTAAAAAAAATTGGCTTTTTTATTTTTTTAATATTTTTTTGCTTATTTTTAGTTAAAATAAAGCTAGCAAGCTTAAAAAAAACTTGACTTTTAAGAATTAACAAACGGGCCCTGAATCAAATTTGAGTAAATTGCAAATATGATTTTTTCATAGTGTTGTAACTAAGAAAGAACTTCATCGATTGAGATCTACAATCGATGCTAAAGATTAAAAATTTAAATGACCCTTTTCATAATTAAAATTTTATATATTTTTTACTGTATTAGCAAAGGACCACATAAAATTTATTTAGATACATTAAAATCAAATTAAAAAATTTAATATGTAATAGATCAAAGTAATAGGAAACGAATACTTCAAAAGACTATTACATAGTTTATCTATCCGAATCACTCTCTCTCTCTCTCTCTCTCACTTGTTCAATGCTGATGGGCTCATCATCCTTATGCCTCAACCTCCTTCAAATTCAAGTAATCCCCCGAACGAACCTCCCTTCTCTTCAAGACGTTACTGAACTTTTTGTCTGTATATTCAAATATTAATTAATCCCCACATATCCCTATTTATTTGCACTTTTTTTGTTGGGACCCATTACTTGTGTAATTATGAAACAATTCATTTCGTAATTTACAAAGTATATAAATTTATTTATTTATTTTAGGTTCAATTTGATTTATTTTTTCTTCTTTTGATATTTTAGCTGCTTTGATATTCGAGTTTTTTTTAGTAAAAAATTTTTCATTGTTCAATCAAAATTGAAATAAAAGATAATTGTTACTCTGCAATTACAACCGATTTTTTTACTATTAACGGCTAAAAAAATAATATATGATGTTTTAGTCATTCCCAATAAAAAATTTATTTTTTTATTTTTATTTTTATATTTTATTAAAAAGTGAATAAAATAAGAACTTTAGCTAAACCAAACGGGGCTTAGGATTTTTTATGTAATTAAATATTCATTCCATATAATTCTCATGATATTTACACTTACTTCAACTAATTAACAAGAGAAAAAGAATATTGAATTTGTGAAGGAAAAGAATAAAAAAAAACAGTGAAAAATAGGATAATTATTATTCTTTATCTATTTACTTTTACCTCTACAAACGCTTTACAAATGCATGATCCAAATGGAAGCTTAAATGAATGGTGATAATACCCGATGGATCTGCGACCCGACCCGACTTCATTGGTTCGGGTCTACCATGCCTTCAGTTTGGTTCTGGGTCTAAAAATTTTGGACCCGACCGTCTCGGGTCGGTTCTCGGGTTTATACATTATTTTATCCAGAACCGACTCGAACCAACTCGAATCGAGACCCGAACCGAGAGACTCGACTCGAGACCCGACGTCTAGAACCGAACTAAAATAGATCCTATAGACATACAATGTACTAACCACGCTAGATTATTACCTATTTTATCGAGACCCGAGACCCGACCCGAATTAACTCGAAAATGGAGAACCGAAGAGCCGACCCGACCCGAAACTGAGTGGTTCGGTTCTATTGGACGGTCGTGTCGATTCCGGGTTCAAAAATCTAGAACCGTGGTTGATCAGGTTGGGTTTGAGTCTGAGTATGCCTCAGACCCGACCCGACCCGACCCGACCCATGCCAACCCCTAATGATAATAATCGTGGGGACTAAGAAGGCCTTTCCACCACTCCTTGTAAAAGCTCGTAAAGCTGTAAATGGGTCATGTTGTTAGCCCGACCACACTCTCTTTTTTTCATCGTATTATATTGTGCCGTGTCAATTTGATTCGTTCGTAACTTGTATCGTATTTAATAATGCCTATGTTGTGCCCATCGTACAACGTAATACTGTTTTAACGTTTTAACGTGTTGTATTCATAATGCGGTATCAACCCATGTCAATTGACAACTCTATAATATCCATCACAGTGTAATAGTATCCGTAAACTAATTAACGCTCGGGCAAAGTACTATATGAAATATACACCCTACTTTCATGCGGAGCATGCATTACACTCTCCAAATTTCTATCCCTTTTAGAATAGCTAATTTTAGCAAAAAT
>BRYF01000027.1:5911086-5913586 GCA_030159135.1 Actinidia polygama | reverse complement strand
AACTGATTATTTCACTAATACTTGCATAATAAAATTCGTATTTTTATAAGCTCTACCCGCGGGCGCACGCATATAATATATATATATATATATATATATATATATATATATATGTATATGTATGTATGAACATGCAGTACAATTTTGAATTGAGAGTTGAATGGGAACAGTGATTTTTCCAATTTGAAATAGGTATATGTAATCCCAGGATGTGACCGTAATGGGGGAATGTAGTGCCGATGTAAATAATTGGTGGTGTGTTTACAGCTGGGCCGAAGTGACACAATGTCTGGTATTTATGTTCTTTTTCGTCTTCGGGTAAATTACACTGAATCCCCCCTAAACTATGATACATTTTCACTTTGCCTCCCTATTGTTGAGAACCCATGAATTATTAACACAGTCCTGCCAGTAATGTGAGTGCAGCTGTAAATAATTTGTGTTTTTACAGCTGCGTCGAAGTGACAATGTCGGGGCGTTTTTAACTTTTTGTTATCTTTTGTCTTCGGGTTAATTACACTGAATTCTCTCAAACCATGATCTATTTTCACTTTGCCTCCCTAATGTTGAGAACCCAACACTACCACGTATATGAATTATTAACACAATATAGGAATGCCCTAATTTACTTTTTCACCCTTCCATCTTCACTATATTCTTTTTTTAACCCCATTTTTTCCCCTCGTGTATTTTAGAGAAAAATCGTCGGCATCCATTCACAACAATCCTTCACCACCCAACCCAAAAGCAAGCTCAGCCACTGCAACGCCTCAATAACCTGCCACCAATACCCACCACAACTAACACAACTACTCACTTCCACCAAACCAGATCCAGCCATCCATGCCACCAACGAGCACCACCTACGAAATTACAAAAAAAAAGTTCAGACTAGGCCCTCCGCCAACAAATCCGTTACCCCATTTACCTGATCATGTGTTGCTCTCGTGATTTTTTTCGTTCAAATCTCTAACAGTTTGCTGACATAAGGGCTCGTTTGGCGGGAGGATATGGGAGGGGGATAACTTTTAGAGGGGGGATAAATTTTAGAGGGGGATAACTTTTGAAGGGAGATAACTTTTAACTTTGTTTGGATAAAATTTAGAATGGGTGGATAAGAATGGGGGATAAGGAAGAAAATACATATAGAGAAACAAAATATAAAATATTTAGATATAAAAAATATATATTTTGTTTCTATATATATATATAAATAAAAATATACATTTTGTTTCTCTCTCTATATTTTTTTCCTTATCCTCCACCCCTTATCCCCTCGGATAACTTTTAGTTAGGGTCTAAGCCACCCAAAAATTATCCGCCTTTATCCACCTGCTGATCTAAAAATTATCCGGGGGGAAAAGTTATCCGTCAGCCAAACATCCGGGGGGAAAAGTTATCCGGGGGGAAAAATTATCCCCCCTCCTTATCCCCTTGCCAAACGGGCCCTAAGGAGTTTATTGCAATCAAATAAATATCTGAAGGGGATTACATATATCTGAGTTTAAACTATAAAGGCGCAACTCAAAACGACTCGTTGTTTAGGGGTTTGCCCGAGTACCTTAATTTTTGGGCATAAAACACTTATCTTTTATTGATAAACTATCATATCTTTACCCTTTAAACCCCAACTTTAACCCTAGCCTAGCCACCAATGGCCACCATCCCCGTCGCCTTCTTCACCTCTTCTCCACCCACAATCTCTACCTCCCCACCAACCCCACCTCCACTGCCCTTCATATCCCCCATCCCCACCTCTACCTTCATGATTATGATTTTTTTTTATTTCTTAGGAAATTAAAGACCACCACTATGGGATATTAAAGATTTTGTTCGGTATACTATATAGGTATAGATATCTGAACTCCTAACGATTCTATCTTCTCTCTGATCGTGCAGATAGAGGTGGGGATGGGGATGTGCTGAAAGGTGAGGCGCTTGGGATAGTGATTGTGCAGGTAGAGGTAGAGGTGGAGGTGGAGGTGGAGGTGTGGGTGTGGGTGTGTTGAAAGGTGACGCGTTTAGGATAGGGAGGGGCGGTGAGGTACTGAGGATGGGGATGTCGGCGAATTCAATGGAGGGGATGAGAGTGGTGATGGTGGCTAGGGTTGGGTTAAGAGTTGAAAGTTCATTTTTTTTTGTCATTTATGAATAAATGAGTGTGTTTTGAGAGAAAAAGTAGTCTTATATATTTTAAATGGTGTATAGAGAAAAAGCAAGAAAAGAGAAGCCTATGTAAGCGGGAAGAATTTTGATAATGATTTTAAAAGTAAAAAATGTCATTGATATTTTAAAAATTATAAGAGGGGTGGCTGTATTTGTTAAAAATCACTTAAATTTACGCTTGAAATAGTAAAACTTGCAATATTAAGGTTTTTGAAAATAATTTCTAAAGCGGGGCCAAACTATACGATGAAGGGCCGAAGTGATCTTTATGAACGATAATGGTCAAGCCCATCTAGAATGGGTTTGGGCCGACGTAATGCAACTTTTAGCCAAG
>BRYF01000027.1:5843586-5846086 GCA_030159135.1 Actinidia polygama | reverse complement strand
GACCTGGGCACACTAAAACTTGGTTAGTTTACCATGCTAATAAATACCCATGGGACTTGTTTGTTAAGTGCTTTATTAGTTTTGCGCGTAATGTCATTTTATTTACTATTTTTCTCTTAGTTTTTTTTTCTTTTTCCACAACTCAATTAGTTTATCTAAAAAAGTTTTAAAGCCAAATTTTCATTCAACTAAAATGGATAAAAATACCCTTGTTATTGTGTATACCCAAAAAATTTCTCCTTACACCATTTGTTACTTTGTGCATTAATGCCACAATTTCTTCTTTATATACCCCTTTTGCACCTACACTATTGTCGTCGGCCACCGACGACTTTTCAGTCGGTGACTAATGACTTTTTTGGCAATCTAAACTAGTGAAACTGTAACATTTACTGTTTCAAATAGTGATCAATATTCAAAATAACAAATTATAGAATTTTACTATTTTGACAGTGGCATTGGTGGTAGAAAATAGTATAAAAAAATAATTTTACTATTTAAAAAAATAATCAGTCCAATATCACTCTTTTGGGCAGCGTTGGTGGAAAACAAAAATTTTTAAAAAATAATTTATTATTCAAAACAACCAATAGTACAATTTTATTGTTCTAGACAGTAACAATGGCGGTGGTGAAAAAAAATTAACAAAAAAATTTACTTTTCAAAATAGAAAATAATTTTTTTTTATATTTATTTAAAAATCAAAGATAAAATATTCATAATTTGGTTCCCTATTATATTAGAGGACCTTAAATGATAAACCTTATAAGTCCGTAAACTTATAAGATTTAGTAAAAACTTAATAAATTAATTATCTTAAGACATAGAAGTCATATACTTATGCTTAATTTACTGGTTCAACCGCTATTTTGATTGAGTTTGATCGGGTTTTGACGGGTGACCAGACCATTTCTCTGACCGGTCGACGGTTCGACCGGTTCGACCGGTCGAACTGGCCTATCCAGTCCGATTTTTAAAACCATGATATATACTACTGTTAAGAGAAATCACCTCATTTCACAATTTTAAAGGCCAATAACTAATTCATAGTTACAATAATGGTTGGATAAATATTAAATGGGTACCCACCGCTAATATATATATATATAGACTCCTATGATCCTATCAAGAAAATGAGGTAAGTGGTGACGGCTTTGAGGCTCTTTACTCTTATATGACAAAATATTTATTTATTTTTAAAAATAAAGGTCATTTTAATTTATTTCTGGCATGTAGGTGCAGAGAGGTGTCACTCGACTGACTCACCGCAAATTTCTGATATAGAAATGTTTAGCCTCTTGTTACAAATGTTTTTCTTCAATATAATGAATTTTAATTAAATTAAAAAAAAATGGTATTAACATTTATATAATTAAGTATATTACATTGCATAAAGTATATCAAAAAAATTAATAACTTTTACTCAAAATGAAAGTCGAGGAGAGTGGTTACGCCGTCCCATGAATCTCTCTCCGAAACGAATCCCGGATTTTCCCTTATTCAAAATTCATCCCACACAGTTTGGTTTGAATTTTCATATAGCTGGTTTGTTTTTTGTTTGAAAAATCTGAAAACCACCTTGGTCGATTTGGTTCACGGATTAGTGAGTTCGATTCCAGTTTCGAACCGAATTGGACCGGATGATACTAACAATTTTTTTTAATAATTTTATACTTATGTTTCGCATCTTAATTTATTTTGTTGTTTTACATAGTCTTGAATAATTGTCTAATTATATTAATTTTTTTAAAGAATTATATTATATGTTTATCCCATAGATTCTTTGTTATTTAATTATTAATTTTAAAATATAGAGTGAATGAATTATGTTAAGTAATATAGTGATTGTATACTAGAAAATTACCTACGAAAAACATGGTTCAAAACTAGAACCGAAGCGACATTTTTAGGTTCGGATTGGATTGGTTTCAAGTTTGGGACGGATTGACTAGATCTTGAAATTTCAAGAATCAATTCGAACCATGAAAACCCCTATTTGATTTCAAAAATAAAAAGAAGTTTCAGAAATTTCTTGGAGAATTTTTTGAGCGGGATGAGAGGAAATTTATGCGCACTGAAATCTTGGTCGGATGGAGTATTTTCGTTAGTCCCAAAACGACATCATTTTTGTCTGAAACTGGGATCCCCAATTTTGGACAAATCTGGGTCGTTCTTTTGGGCATCCGATAACGTTTTGCAATCTCCTTAAATGGAGCCAAATCCATACAAAAAAAAAAAAATGTTAACTATATGGCCTAGAACTTAGGTTTCACTTTGAAATAGTGTCCAAATTCCCAAATAAAATGAATTGAATCAGGCCCAATATTGTCTTTCAGCTAGATTGGATCTCTCTTCTTGCAATCCTTTTGTCCACTTATTATGTTGGGCCTAGGCCCAATAGTTATTGGGTTATAGTTGCGCTGCAATTCAGGCTCTTCAATTCACGTTTTTTTAAAAAAAAATTATCTTCACTTTTCTTGTTTTTATTTTTTTCGTTACT
>BRYF01000027.1:5803586-5806086 GCA_030159135.1 Actinidia polygama | reverse complement strand
AAACAGTCCAATATCACTCTTTTGGGAAGCGCCGGCGTTGGTGAAAAATAAAAAAATAAAAAATATATATTATTCAAAACAGCCAATATTACAATTTTATTGTTCTAGACAGTGGCAACAGTGATGGCGGTGGTGAAAAAAATTAACAAAAAAAAATTACTTTTCAAAATAGTAAATAATATTTTTTATATTTATTTAAAAAACCAAAGATAAAATGTTCATAATTTGGTTCCCTATTATATTAGATGACCTTAAATTATGAACCTTATAAGTCCATAAACTTATAAGATTTAGTAAAAACTTAATAAAGTAATTATCTTAAGACATATAAGTCATATACTTATGCTTAGTTTTCCGTTTTCTCTTTCTTGTAGACATGTTTGTTTTTCCTTGAATTCTTAATTGATTAGAAATAGAAAACTATGCAAAATTATTATATAACTTGATGTTACAACATGTGTCAAATATGCAAATTACTTGAATTCTCAAATCGTTTACGCAACTTTGAAACTCCAACATTTTGTATAATCAACAAAATCTATAGTGTTTGATCATTCTAAAGTCGTAAAACATTATTTATGTCAGTGTTTTGAAAATCGGACTGTTAAGTGAACTGAAAAAGTGATTGAGTCATGGGTTATTGGTTCAACCGTCGGGTCAACCGTTATTAACCCGTGATGTCATAATTATATCATTAATTTATGTATTAATAGTAATAAAATATCTCTTATTTTTTTCACTAATTTTTATACTTAAAACCTAAATTTTTAAAATTAAAACATAATTTTTTTTCTAAAATAGTGAACTGGCCGGTCCAATGACCGGTTTCAATTGATGGGTTACCGGTTCAACCGCGGTTCTGATTGGGTTTGACCGGGTTTTGATGGGTGATCGGACCGTTTCTTTGACCGATCGACAATTCGTCCGATCGAACTGGCCGATCCGATCTGATTTTTAAAACCATAATTTATATTATTGTTAAGAGAAATCACCTCATTTCACAGTTTTAAAGGCCAATAACTAATTCATAGTTACAATGACGATTGGATAAATATTAAATGGGTACTCACCGCTAATATATATAACGACTCCTGTGATCTTATCAAGAAGAATGAGGTAAGTGGTGACGGCTTTGAGGCTCTTTACTGTTATATGACAAAATATTTACTTATTTTTAAAAATAAAGGTCATTTTAATTTATTTCTGGCATGTAGGGGCAGAGAGGTGTCACTCGACTGACTCTCTGCAAATTTCTGATATAGAAATGTTTAGCCTCTTGTTACAAATGTTTTTCGTCAACATAATGAATTTTAATTAAATAAAAAAAATAAAAAAATGGTATTAACATTTATATAATTAAGTATATTACATTGCATAAAGTATATCAAAAAAATTAATAACTTTTACTCAAAACGAAAGTCGAGGAGAGTGGTTACGCCGCCGTTCCATGAATCTCTCTCCGAAACGAATCCCGGATTTTCCTTTATTCAAAATTCACCCTACACAGTTTGGTTTGAATTTTCATATAGCCGGTTTGTTTTTTGTTCGAAAAATCTGAAAACCGCCTTGGTCGATTTGGTTCACGGATTAGTGAGTTCGGTTCCAGTTCCGAATCGAATTGGACCGGATGATACTAACAATTTTTTTTAATAGTTTTATACTTATGTTTGCATCTTAATTTATATTGTTGTTTTACATAGTCTTGAATAATTGTCTAACTATATTAATTTTTTGTTAAAAGAATTATATTATAGGTTTATGTCATAGATTCTTTGTTATTTAATTATTAATTTTTAACTATAGAATGAATGAATTATGTTAAGTAATATAGTGATTGTATACTGAAAAATTACCTACGAAAAACGTGGTTTAGAACTAGAACCGAAGCGATATTTTTAGGTTCGGATTGAATTGGTTTAAAGTTTGGGATGGATTGATTAGATCTTGAAATTTCAAGAACCAATTCGAACCATGAAAACCCCTATTTGATTTCAAAAATAAAAAGGAGTTTCAGAAATTTCTTGGAGAATTTTTTGAGCGGGATGAGAGGAAATTTGTGCGCACTGAAATCTTGGTCGGATGGAGGATTTTCGTTAGTCCCAAAACGACATCGTTTTTGTCTGAAACTAGGATCCCCAATTTTGGACAAATCTGGGCCGTTCTTTTGGGCATCCGATAACGTTTTGCAATCTCCTTAAATGGAGCCAAATCCATACAAAAAAAAAATGTTAACTATATGGCCTAGAACTTAGGTTTCACTTTGAAATAGTGTCCAAATTCCCAAATAAAATGAATTGAATCAGGCCCAATATTGTCTTTCAGCTAGATTGGATCTCTCTTCTTGCAATCCTTTTGTCCACTTATTATGTTGGGCCTAGGGCCAATAGTCATTGGGTTATAGTTGCGCTGCAATTCAGGCTCTTCAATTCACGTTTTTTTTAAAAAAAAATTATCTTCATTTTTCTTGTTTTTTTATTTTTTCGTTACTTTTTATTTTTAT
>BRYF01000027.1:5788586-5793586 GCA_030159135.1 Actinidia polygama | reverse complement strand
GGTTGGTTGCATTTTGCTCTCCTCAACTATAACTCAATGTCACTTAATACCCTTAAATTAAAACCTCAATCAACTTGTCCCCTTAAACTATTGAAAATTATCACTTTAATATTTTCGTTAGTCATCCGTTAAATATAAAATGTTAAACTGTCATGTGAGCAACTCTTGAGCATAAAAATAAAATGAAATATCTAAAATTACCCCATTTTTCTTGTAACTAATCCTTTTTATGACCAAATTGCTCAAATATTGCTATACATAGAGGCCCTATTTTCTATTTTCGTATCCTGTATATAGCAATATTTGGATACTTTGGTCCTAAAAAGTGTTAATTATAAAAAAAAATAGAGTTATTTTAGGAATTTTATTTTGTTTCTATGGTCATTGCTGCTCACATGACAATTTAACAATTTAACGAATGACTAAAATAAAAACTTTAATAGTTTAAGGTGACAAGTTGATTGAATTTTTAGTTTAGAAGTGTTGACTGACGTTGTGCAATAGTATAGGGGATAAATGCAATTAGTCCTATTTAATTCAACCAACTCAATGGGACCACAGTGCATATAATAGGAGTATGTCTTAAGACATGAATATTTTGCCTGATATGGCTTCGAGTCTATATGAGTACTCGAAGAGAAATTATTTAGTATTCTTAGAGCAAATTCTAATAGTGCTCCAATCTTAAAGTAATTGGTCTAAACTGTAAGATTCATTATGTTGTTGTTTGAGTTATGATGAATATGTCCAGATGTATTATTCACTGATTATTGTAGAGCACTGCTCAAAGAACCCCGAATAATCTCTCGTACTGGCATGGAGATGAAATAGATAGTGATAAATTAAAAAAATCGTTTTCCATACTTAATTAACTGGTTTTGCGTCGGTATCGTATCATTATCGGTTGTGCTGTCTCTTTATTGACAGGAACCTTGATTTATTTTCAGTAACCAGCATCTAATGATCCTCCAAACCCGTGATTCTGAGGTCAAGATTTTCGAGCCCACTTACTTTTTTGATAGATAATTTACAAATCTTAATCCAATACATGATATTCACAAGCTAAACCGACAAGCCAGCAACAACGTTGACAAGATGATTCCCATGACAGGATGCGTAAGTTTACAGCTGTATTACTAAATCCAAGCCATTATTTGTTCTAGTTTTTCATTTTATAATATGGAAGGCATGGAGGCTCCATTTGGTTGGATAAAAACGAATAAATATAAGAATGAGCATAAAATGAAATAAGATAAGAATAATTAATTTTATTTTAATATTTAGTTATGCATAAAAATAGATTGAAATGAAATGGAGTAAGATTAATCAATCTCATTCATAATTTTTGCTCTTTTGGTGATTGGCAGGAGTGAAGCCAGAACTTAAGTTCAGTGGAATCAAAATTGCTAGAACCTATGTCCAACGGAGTCAAAATTACTAGAATTTATGTTTAACGGGATCAAAATTATAGAATTTATAGAATTTAGGGCAAATTACTATTTTTTGTGGGATCAAAATTATCAGAATTTAAGTTCAACGGAGTTAAAATTCTCCAAACTTATGTTTAGTAAGGTCAAAATTATAGAACTTATAGAATTTAGGATAAATTATTAATTTTTGGGGGGGGTCAAAAATATTTTTATTATAAATTATATTAAAAATAGTAGTGTAAATTTTTTTCCAGTGAGGTTAATTGACTCCACTTGCTCTATAGTGGCTCCGTCGATGGTGGTTGGTGGTAGTGTCGATGGTGGGTGGCAGGGGTGCATTAGGGTTGTGAAAGTGATAAAAAAATAAATAAAAATATAATAGCTATTCATTCTAAAAAAATTTGGGAATCTCTATTCCTTAAAATGGGTGAATGCTTATTCCGATATTTTTGACGAACTAAAAGTTAAAAATAAGTATTCCTACAAAATTATCATTCAATTTCAACCTCTTATTCTAACTAACCAAACTTATCCTATATATTCTCATTTCTCCTCAAGGTTACTATGGGATTTAGACTCGCTAATTACCGATATGTGTGACGGAGGAATTACATATTTTCGAGGAACTGTCAGACGCCTCGTTACTAACAAAAATCGGATAGTTGATCTTTTAATTAACATTTCTTCAGAATCTCCATTCATTCGAAGAAGAAATGAATGGAGATCTCTATTTCATTCAATATTAAGATGACACTTTGCATGGATTTTCAAATATTTTTATTTGGGTATTCTATAGCTGTTAAATTCAATTTTGTTTACATAGATTTCGTCCTACTTAATAACAAACAATAATATCCCATCAGAATAAATTAAAAATAATATGATTATCGACAATGAATCAAATAAAATTTTGTTTAAGTTATTCAGTAATTTTTAATTTTTAGTTGTCAGTTTTATCAAATAACACGTAAATGACAAATGCGATTGACTGAGACTTATACACGCACCGTACTTTGAATAAGGTGAGATGTGAAAGAGATGAAAATGATGATAACTAATAAGTCAAAACTATTAATCAGCCAATACAGTAGAAAAAATTCAAAGCTGCTAATCATTTCAAAAAAGGAGTATAAATATTTTTGACTAAATCTGTTCAAGAAATTTCATTTTTGGCAACTAAAAAATTATTCGCCAAAAACCATATTTTAGTAATAGTTGCAGTACATATGGCTCAGCGACTAATTTTTGTCACATAAAACATGTTACAACGACTAAATTTATGTGGTCTTATTAAGCATATGGTGACTAATAATTAGTCACCAAGCACTTATTAATGGCAACCAAAATTTTGTTAGTTGCTAATATTAATCGCTAATTTGTGTTTTTTTCTTATGCTAAGTACCTAGTTCAGCTTAGAAAGACATAAGTCAATATCTATATTACACAGTATATATATAAAAATATTACGATCAGTTGTGCTGTGTATTATAATCGGGATGGTAAAGTTATGAGTAGTGTATATGTTAAAAAAATAATGTGCTATGTATCATTACGATAAATGTTACGACAATTTATAAAAAAAAAAAAAAAATTTAGGATGTGTACTGTAACTGCTCCGAAGACATAAATCCTGAGACTATTTTTTATAACAAATTTAAAAGGGTGGAATTAGATTATTAGTCCTGTACTGGGGTCCATTTTAACCATCTTCTCTTAGCATAGGGATTGGAATTGTGATTAAACATGGTCTAAAGAGAATATCTTAAATCGTCTAATTTATGGGGAAAAAATACATAAAGCAAGAACTTTTAATTTAAAAAATTCGTTTATATAGTGTTTGGACTAAAGTTTTTTTCTCTAATTTTCTTTTCCATTAATAAATTTCTCCTTCAATCTTTGATCCAAGTAAAACCCTAAGATACAATTCCCATGAAACATACAAAAAAAATCTACATACTATGTTTAAAGCTAAATTCAATTGTTGTGGAAATTAAAAACTAATTAAATACTTCTAATTAACTAATGAATCGTTAGTTCTTTGTTTTAAAGCGATAGACCCATAATCGAGTCACTTTTTACTAAACGGTAAGAGTTCATCTACAAGTATTAAGAGCATTACAACAAACTAAACAATCAATTATTATAACAAATGAATCCAATAATGTATACCCCACAAGTTTAATAACCACCGCATCAATATAAATAACGAAGCTCCATAACGAAGAAGAAACAAACAAATCAAGAAAGCCCTATAAAAAACAATCAATCGACGGTGATCGACAACTGCCAAAAAAAATTTCTCTTTCACCTCTCCCCATCCCTCTCGAAAAGAATTAGAATTAAACAGCTGTTTGGTCGTATCACACTAGACAAACAATGTAATTATATATATACATGGAAGGTGAAGGGTCCAAATCTCAATTAATCACACCCTAGCTCAATGATTCACGTAATTTAAAAACTCAATATAATCGACAAATGGAACCATATATAGATTAAATAAAGGTAAAATTGGCCAGACCCCAAAAAAGAATCACAAATGAGCAATAATCAACATTAAAAGAAAATAAAACAAATTTAGTGAAATCTAGGGGCTACACTTTGTCTAGATGCTTTCTATTATTGCCATGCTTGATGTTTCTTATCAACTCCAAGATCACGTGGTCACAGAAGTTGTGGGAAATAAAACATATTTTTTTTTATTTTTGGCTCAGCTTGACTGAGCGTAGACGCCGGATTGTCACTTCATAATAAGTTCGGTTGGCATATTCGTCACAGAACTCAGTCGATGAACTAGACCAGGCGGAGATTACCAATGCACTTCAGGGTAAGAGATGATACGACGAGTTTCCTCTGCCACATTAATGCTTGGGTCCAAATTCTAATGATACGATAGTCTAGCTACCGGCCCTGCTCTAGGGGCATGATTGGGTAAGCCGCTTTTTCGCTGAAAGTCAATAACTCCTCTCTCTCTTCTCTTTTTCGGATACTAACTTAACCGTCGGAGAGCCGTCTCCGGAACAGCTTCGAACGGGCTTTCTTACTGTTTCTGTCTTGTAGGCCCACCATCCAGTGATCTTACATTAGAAACAACTTGTCAGTCACCACTAGTGTCTACGTTCGATTTTCTATTATCCCCACAACACCACATAAATATTTGTTTTTCTATAAGGATTATGATTTAGTTGCCGTGATGCTTACAAAATCTATAATTTAGTCATCGTTTACAAATTAATGTACTAGTAGCATATTGAAATCATATTATTAGTTCCCATAAAACCCTATTATGCAAAAAAAAAAAAAGAAGTGAAAAGAATTATACTTTTAGTTTGGGTGCTTTTGACTTAGTTTCCAAATTCTATTTCATAAACGCAATGGCTATTGTTTCATTAAAATAATTATTACCCAAGGTTTTCTTCGTATTCAATAGAGAAGTATAGGATTCGGATCCTCTTAAGTGCGTCCTGCCTAAAGTGTTTTTAGAGTGTACAAAATAATACCATTTTGTACAATTCAGGACCAAAATGATATCGTTTTAGCCTTGACCATAAAAAAATATCATTTTATAGT
>BRYF01000027.1:5763586-5768586 GCA_030159135.1 Actinidia polygama | reverse complement strand
CATTTGAAAAAGGTAACAATATTGCTTTGGGAATATTACACTAATGTTCCTTAGTTTCTAACTATATCGACATTCGTTTCGGTTTTTGAAATTATATTGGGCGGTCGTAATCTGGGCGAGGGAAATCTGCTTAATGACAATTTACAAGTCTGTAACTCTTACCTCCTATGAAAATTGAAATCCCCCATAATTTTTTCTGTCTAAACTTTTTTTTATCTTTAACCTTTAAACTAAAACATTTGCACTTTGGTACCAAATTATAAAATTGTTTTTATTATAATCCAATGAACAACTACCATCACAATCAATGGGCAATAAGCATGTAGTATTATTCCCTTAAATATAATCCTTTTATCCCCATTGTAACCCTATTCCTGACTCACATGTATGACACTTGATTGTCTTCCTTTCTTTTCCTAAATTACCCTTGGATATTAGTCGTATATGGGTTGAGTTAGAGCCTCCCTCTGGGTCACAAATGGCATTTTTCATAGTAGTGTAGGAATCAAATTCGTAATATTTTTAACTTAAGGACTAAAGTGGGATAAGGGTAACATTTTGAGGATCAAACACTAATCTTTAAAAGATTACCTTAATATTCCAATTGCTAAAGAAACCCTCGATAGCTTTTGAATTCAGAAACAGAAAGTCTTCACGCATTTCTAGGTTTCTCTGCTTCTTCCATTTCTAGGGTTCCCAATTTCAAAAGTCTTCATGCATCTTCTATCATTCCAATTCTCAATTCTCGTTTTTTTTCCAATTCCAAGGACTACCGCAGTGTTTAAGGGTGTGGTGTACCGAGCCATCGGCTTTCTGTTTCTGTTTTCTTCGGATCGTGTTAATGACATATTCCATTTGGAGCTTTGGAGTACATTCACGTCCTTTTCGCGGTATGCTTGAATGATTGAACCCATTTTATGGAATTTTCAGAATGCTGTTTTGGGTGAGTGGTAGGTTTTGGGTGACTTCTGTGACATGCAATACATTTTCTTTCAGTCTTGATCAAGTATCCTGTATGGATTTCAGTATTCTCACTTGTAAGGGATTAGTACATACGAGACACTAGGGTTCACCCTTGAAATAAATCGGACCTGAGATTTTAGTGTTTCCAAATTGAACTCCAGACTTCGGAACTGGTCTCAGTTTGAACTGTCCATCCATGTCCATTTTGGTGGAAACTATTAGATCGTCAATTGTCTCAAAAACTATACCTTTTCTTACGTGCAACCTGTCTTGCATGTGGAGATGTAAAAATCCATACACACATAGAAGAAAGAATGCAAATGGGGATCAAATGCAAACGGACGGACTTGAATCTGAGTGCTATATTTCTCAGTACGTGCATGTTGGGACCATTCCGCACACCTAGTCCCTCGCCAACGAGACCTCTTGTCCTTGTCCTCCATGTTTTGACACTTGCTGCTGGTGCAATAAGTTGGATTTCCCTCCCTTTTTTCTAGATAAAAAGGGTAGGAAGGAGCAACCAACCGTAGCAATTCGCTGTGGGCGTGACCATAGAAACCCCTAACGGGGTGGATGAGAAATGTGTCACTCCCGAGGTTTAAACCCATGGCTGCTTGCTTGCCATACCCAATGGGAGTAAGCTCCAGCCACAAGGCTACCCAACAACACTTGGTGGTATGTTGGAAGTTAATTTGGCTGTGAGATTAGCACCGCCAGCAGCCAAATTAGTATAGAAGTCTATATGAGTATAGTTAAGTCGTTATGTATCGCCTTTTGGTTACTGAATCTGATCTCTCTACTCGGTAATTCATCTCGTCACTTCATGATAACCAACTGTATCCAAGGATCCGAGTTCTTTTTTCCCAATCTCTGAAACTGGATTTGATCATAAATTTTAGGACTCTGACTATATATCAACACTCAAGTTGTCCTGCCTTCCTACCTCTTATTGCTTCTTACTTAACTGGTGTAAGAAACCAAATGCTGGGACACATACTTAATACTCGAGCTCTGAGTCATCAATCCAACACCACATTTTTGTTTTTATCGTTTAAAGCTTCATCAACAAAGGCAACCATTATGTGTGTGTGAGAGAGAGAGATGCAGGGTAGCTATACGAGATTAGACTAATAACAAGGACAATCCCAAACAAGTGTACAAAAGAGAACCATCTTTCTCAATAATTTTATTAATCGCTCAAAACTGAATAGTCTTAAGACTTACACGAGTTTATGTAGAAAAATGAATTTGCTTGCTAATCAAGCCAAAATCACGTAATTAAGAAAATTATCAAAAATTAAAAAAAAAATAAAAAATTGAGTTGAGCTCAAATTTGGAAGCTTCGGATAAAAAGAAAACTTCTCAAAAAAAAAACCTACGCAAATCAAACTTAAATGAAATGATTTATCAGCCGATCAATTATTTTCATAAACGATAATTTTTTTCTTTTGAAGCCTTAAAGAACGGAGCTTGGTCGAAATCTACTAGTCATGGCAAAGCGGTGAATAATGATCATTTGGCCGTTCTCATCAAATATGGGTGAATCCGACCCAAAAGTCCAATGCTCAAAAGTTTATCAAATTATCGTTTTGCCATTGAAACTATGAGCGCTCCATTAAAGTGAGCGAGACGGGAGTCTGGACTATTATTTAGTGAAATTTCAGAACACGATTCTGAGAACAAGGACTAGTGGTATCGAGTGCAATGGTCCTACTGTACATATACATAGCCCACCACACGAAGACACCATCGTACATCCTCTTGTTAGAAATGACCAGACAAGTGCGCCAACCCATTTCCCTACTTTTCATTAACATTATTGCTAGAGTTTCTCTGGCCCATCTGTCCCCATACATACAATATATATATATATATATATGTGTGTGTGTGTGTGTGTGTGTGTGTGTCATGTAAAAGCATCATCCCCAGTCAGAACCTTATCATCATTGTTTTTTTCCGCTCCTACTTTCCTTCCCGAAGTCCAATAGTGTTCTTGAATTGATGGGCATTTTTTTCCTTTCCACGTGTTATTCCACCGGGGGAAAGTCTAGTTGTTTTGGCAATAGGAAAATGCTATGGGTACACCCAAGTTGTACCCCAAATGTACACCTGATGAGGTAGAGCATTTGAATTGGTTGAAAAGATGGGGTGGACCCCACGCTCAATCAATCCAAATGCTCCACCTCATCAGATGTGCATTTGGGGTACAACTTGAATGTACCCATACCATTACATTCTCCTATCGCCAAAACTCTGTGTAGTTATTTGTTCGGAACTATCGAGTGTTCAAATTCCTCGCTCTCCTTTTGCTCATTGTACACAAGATATATGTAAAAACCAAAGGGGTGGTGTTCCATCTCTTGTACGTGCAGGCATACATACATATATATATATTTGTTGTTGTTTCAATAGTGAGGTGTTTGTCTTTACGTTAAACCACACAATCCACGTGAGGTATCAAAACTGCTGATGTGAACAAAGACATTGAAACCCATAGACAAACGACAAAAGATTGAAAAGCATGATTTGACAAGTGTTGACCCTGTGGTAGTTCCCCACTTATTAGGTTTTGTTTGGATTGTACAAGGATAGTGAATACCAGCAAACCAAACAATATCAACTAGAGAACCCTAAAATTGACATGGCCCAACAACAAAAGATGGCATATGAATTGCGCTTGGAAAATCCTTCACTAGGTGTGAACACCATATTAAAAAGGAGATACAATTGGCAACAATATCTTCACTCCCTTTCCCTTAAGATGCCATTGTACTTGTCCGTGTTCTTGTCCATTAAATTGTTAGAGAGGATCGAGACAGTTAACCTAAAATTAATTAATAATAGGTGGAGTGGTCTCTAGATTATATGTATTAAACATGAGTGGTTTTAATAAGCGATGTGAGACTAACACTTGTAACACTCTCCCACAATTGCAACTCGGATGTACGTAGAAATGACAACAATGACAACAAAAACAATGACGACAACAGAAACGACTCGTGCAGTGACTTGACTCACGTGAGCCACCCAAGACTAAGCTCTGATATAATGTGGAAAAGTTAACCACTAATTCATCCAAAAGCTTAAGTTGGAGCAACTTTATTATTTATATTTTCTCAACCGAACTTATTACTATTGTGCTCTGATATCACTTGTTGGGAGAGAATTTGCTTCAAGGGTCTGCTCGTGGGCTCACGTAAGGCCCGATCCATTTGGAAAGAAATCGCATAAGTTCGCATCTATATCGTCTTGGCCCAATATACACTGTTTGGAACTCATACCCACTTAAAAGGCTAAGCTTTGTAAGTGGTGAGTTCATCCAATATATATTAAGAGCCAATTCTTCTTCTAATTATCCGATGTGGGACTTATTATTCACACATGTCCTTAACAATTTTTCCCTCATGTGTGAACGATGCATTGGCCTTACTCCCCCTTGAATTCGATCTACTAATTTGATCGTCCAAGCTCCTCCTTAATCCTTGATCTATTATTCTTCAACACCAAACCCGGGCTTCTTCACCGCACTCACTCCATCGAGAGCCATCCACCATTACTCCATCGACAAGCCTCGTAAGTTGTGAGTTCATCCAATGTATATTAAAAGTTATTTTTTTCCTAATTATCCGATGTGGGACTTATTCTTCACACGTGTCCTGAAGAATTACTTAATGTGTCCTTATATAAGCCCTCTGTACCTCCAATGTCACGCCCCGGTCAAACCAAGACCCGGCCACGTAAGCAAACAACTCAATTGCGGAATAAAATGACAAATATACTTGTCATTTCATCAGAGCATAATATGTCTATCTCTCAAGTAGAACCAAGCTCTCCATGAGCTATCAAATACAAAACAAATGATATCCCAAAGACAATATCCACACAAAGTCAAAATAATATTACAATTTCCAAAATACATGTCAACATGTTTATTAAATGAAATATATAACTGGCATCCTCATGCCTCACGATTCAGGGTAACCCTCGGTACCTGAAATTCATTTTATAGTAAAGGTGAGTTACCTTGAAAAGATTTA
>BRYF01000027.1:5748586-5756086 GCA_030159135.1 Actinidia polygama | reverse complement strand
AATAGTATATGTTCAAGAATGTTATCCCCGGCTTGGCCTAGTGGTCTTGGTTTGGAACTACTCGCTTTCAAGGTCTCAATTTTAGAACCTTTTAAGTTTTATTAATTTTCAAAAATTAGTTTGTATGAAATTTTATTTCGATTTTAATCGGGTAATTTAGACGTACTACAGGGTACTGAGTGGTTAGTGGGAGGACCACCAGCATGTACTTGCATGCATGAAAATTTGAGCTAACACTGGGCTCTAAGCGTCAGCAAAAACAATAAACAAAAGACTCTCTAAGAGTCAAATAGCCCTTTGTTAATGCTAACAACCTCTACATAAGGCAGTAGGTAATAGACAAAAAAAAAATTATTAAATGTGAAATATAAATATACGTAAGGGTTGTTAATGGGTCGAGTTGATCCAATTTATTTTTATTGGGTTGGGATCGGTCCGGATTCAATAGATTTTGACTGGTTAACGGGTCGGATCAGACTCACTGGGCTTTGACTGGACAACGGGTCGGGCTAGACCCGTCCATGGACCAAAAAGATAAGACCCAAATTTTATCCACGGGCCTTCAGAAGCTTGGATCTACGGGCCGAGCCTGGGTCTACGGGTTTTTAAATAAATCTTTTTTAAATATATTTTATTCCATATTAAAAAACTAAAAATATTAAAGATGAGAAAATTAATTCATAATTACATGAAATTATCCATAGATATTGATTCTTTATATATAAAATATTATAAAAAATTAATGCCTTCGAGGTGAGTCATGGGCCGGGCTACGGACTGGGTCTTTGAATTTTTTCACGGATCGGGCCTTGGATCGGCTCACGAATTTTAAAATTGGACTCAAATCCAGCCCATACTATCCTGGGCTTGGGTCGAGCTTGGACTCTCTGGCTCATGGGCCGAGTCGGGCCATATGCCGCGAGCTTTTTGATGACCCTTAAATATACGTAAAAATATATTGAAATTAGTGAAAAGCTGTGTTAGAGTATTTTGCACAACTTCTATTTCTGTTTATAGGCAGAAATAATTTACAAAAGTTGAAAAAAAGTTAATTCGTGGAAGTTCTATTTTGAAAATTTTTCAACTTCTGTTTTTAGTTAAGCAATTCTAAAAAAGGTTCATCTATACCAAACACGTGTGATCCTTCTACCCAGCCATGTTATTCACTGTTGTTACGTTTTATTGTCGATTTGTTACAATTGTTTCCAACTAGAAATCTCTTTTGACTAAGACCAAGTTGCCCCTGGTAGACACGACACATCAACTCACATCTCTCACATGGCTTGCCTTGTTTTCCACTGCTGTTTTCATGCTCTCATTTTTCCCCCCTTTTTTATTTTGTGTTTTTGGTTGAAATCTGCAAAATGATTAGGGACAAACTTAAATGAAAGAAAATTCTCTTCCATCAATTTTCAAGAACTTTCTACCATGAGAAAGTATTTTACGAAACAGTTATATATATTATATGGTCGAGCTGATATGGTGTAATGTTTCATTCATAATTGATCGTTCAGTAAAAATAGAGACTAAGAATCCACTTTAAACATACGAGCTCACCTTTTTAACACATGACCAATGACGATTAGAACGTTATCTCACCGACAGATGCAAGATCTTGTATCCTAATTTATTCAACCAAAAGAAGTGTAAAGATCAATAAGTGGTGTTAAATACGAATTATACCCTAAATTATACACTTTCTGTTTATCTAGTCCTTAAAGTATTAATTCAATCCACTCAGTCCTTCAACTATTATATTTGAAGTCAATTTAACCCTTACTACAATTATAATATTAGGATCATAAACTCGAAAGATTTTTAAAATCATAAAAAAAACACTTTTAAATTTCAAAGTGCTCCTTCCTCATTTCATTACCAAAGCCCATAACCATTGACTTATATATCCTATCATCTCGTTGTGGAACTTCTCATCTGATCCTCGATTCGCTCCGCCATTGGTCATTGGTCCTGACCCTAACCCTAGTTCACTGGATCAGCAGCTATCTATGGAGAAATATATATACCACTGGTTATACGTACACTAGTTTGTTCGTTTTGAACTTGTTGAAATTTATGGGCAAACATAGAGGGGTCTAGGCGTCGTGCAAGCTTCCACTACTTGTACCTCCAAAGGGACCAACCTCATGTCCCTAACTTTAGAGTAGTAATAAATCTCATGTCCTTCCTCTTTCTTCGTATAGATTATAGAGGCACCTTGTTTTTATGTGCTTAAACTAAAAAAACGATGGGGAACAGGATTCTGCAAATTTCCAAAATTGTTTAGTTATGAAAGGTTAGGTGATTGATTTGATGACGATGATTCGAAAGTGTTAATCGCTTAACAGACAATGCCAGCCATTCGAAGGCGATGGAGCTATGTGTGAGTGAGTGAGTGATATTGTATGGTAACAAACTACTAAAGATGTCAATGATTTGGTGAGAGAAAATAAAATAGAAATTAAAAAGGTAGATGATTCAATGATCACAAACAGTTAAATACGTAACTTTTTTGTTTTTATTTTTTTTTCTCACAGCAAATTCGAGATCTAAATACAACCTGAGTTGATTTATTTTTTTTTTGGCCAAACGTGGAAAAATTCGCAACGGTCTCAATCCCTTAATTTTTTTTATTTACTTTTAAGTATATATAGCGAGAAAATGCTAGAAAAAAGTTCCAAATTAATAAAACAAGTGGGAATTAATGAATTCATATAGAAAGAACACCTGCAAGAAGTAAACTAAAGCAATGTTCATGACTATATGTAAATTCAAATTTTGAACTGGCATCAATTGAAGGAGGAAAAGGAAGAAAAAGAAGAAGAGGTGGCTTGCTGGAGGCTTATTTTGATGATCTAAATCATTGAGCAGATTAATTATGCAAAAAATTATATTAATTATTAGACATCAGTAACCCCATGATCCCATGATCCGAAAACATGTTTTTTTTAAAAAAAATTGAATGGAAAATATGATTTTCTTGATAAACTAGAAAACAAATATTTTCGATCACGTGACTACTGATATCCAATCGACTTGATTTTTATGAACAAATCATATGCTTAGCGAACTCTATAAAATGAATTATTTAAATTATAAAAATTAATTAATAATAACCTTTAGAAAAGCACAACCGGCTCGGATCATATTTGTTTCTCTTGTGAGACAATGGAGCCATTATGAGAAAAATGTCATACAACATGCTTAATCATGATGCTTTGCCTGCCGCAGCAAAAACGGTCTAAAGTTTCAAGTACGTGAAAGATCTTTTAAGTTCGTTATTTGTCATAGCCATTGAATAGATTCATTTATTTGTGTTTTTCATTATTTTGATTTGAAGCTTCGATGGGACGAACTATAAGCTAGAATTTGGATTAAGGTTGGCCAAAAGAACAAAGACAAGTACAATCAACTTGAGTAGTAGATGGTGATGAGTCAATAATTTCTCAAGGCAGCGTTACGGTGTCCGAATTTAAACTAAAAAATATTTTTAAAATTTAAAATAAACAGCTCGAATTTACACGTGTGTGAGATCACACATAATCAAGTGAATCTGTATCGTTTATTTTTGAATTCGATAAAAACATTTCATGTTCTAAATTCGTTTATATCTCTTTTTTTTTACAATGAAATAAAAGAAAATGACCCAACAATAATTCATTTAAATCAACACCCAAAAGACCCAATCATGATCCGTATCACCGGGGACAGGAAATTGTGAATTTTCATTTTGAGTTAATTACTCTTAGCACCCATAAACTTTTACCAAAACCTCACAGTAGCCTCTTTACTTTTAATTGTGACAGTTAACCCCCTTAGACTTTTAGTCAAATTGTAATGCTACACTTTCGTCTGTACATGAGGGTGACTAAAATTCGTATTAGTCACACTAGAACTTTTTCTCAACTCGCTAAGGCCATACCGTTCTGCCAAACTCCTACTACTGCAATCGTTGTCATTTTTAAGTTTTCACCAAATTAATATCCCGCTTTGGCACTCCGCATATAGTTGTGCCTGAAACTATTATTGTTAATAACATACATGCTGATTTTGTTAGCCTCAATTTGATTTAAAATGTAACGGATTAACTGTCACAATTGTAAATGAAGGGAACAAAATGAGATTACCATTTGAAACAAAATCCTATGTGCTAATAGAAATTTTGTAGCACTGGTTTTCAAATGTGAACAATAATGCATGGAGTCAAAGATTGACGACAGTAAAAGGGGAAAAGAATCGATTAGGAGTACGTTGACACTTTTAAGATGATTTTATATGCTACTTTTGAAAGATTTGTTCATCATTATGCAAGTGAAATAGTATCAAAAATTGCATGCTTTTGCATTGCCTCCAAAATGGAGGGGTTAGGATTTATTGAGAAAAAAGGAATGGAGAAACCCTATTGTCTCAGAATTTGAAAGAAGAAAAAATTCTTAAGATTCAAAATGAATTATTTAAATTCACTTTAGTATGTAAATTTAATATAACCAAGCGAATCTGAATATTTCATTTTGAATTCTAGAAACTTTTTTTGAGATCATAACAGTGCTAAAAGAAAAATGGAAAGGAAATGAATATACACGTAGTTAATGCATGCCTATTCAAATAAAATGATGTGTTAATTTTATTTTTTATTTTTTATTTTAAGGAGAATTAAATTTTAAAAATAATATTGTTGTAAAATCAATACCTTGCACAAAAAAAATTACAAAAAAATAAATAAGAATAATGCATCTTCTACAATGCACTAACAGTTCATACTTACATGTGGTGAAACTCAAAAAAATATAAGTCTCACCGCATGTAAATATGCACTGTCAATATATTGTATAAAATATATTATCTCAAGCATCGCTCGTCTGGTCCCATGTGATTAGTTGGACTAACAATGACATAATCTCATATGATATGTCAATTCCATCGGATTACGAGTAAGGGATTTCCAATCCCACATCCCAAGTATTATAAATATAGAGAGACAAATATATTAGCTAGTTATTACATAGCTCTACTATCAATTATTGCATCCAAAGGTTGAATAATAGTTGAAAATCATATTTAATCTGACCAATTAAACAAGAAATGTCATAATAGTGCCTTCCTTTTGTACCCATCTAAAATCTCACCTAAATTATTTAATGAAAACAGAGGGATTAAATGGATTCCACCAATAACGAGGTGCTTATTAACGGGTCACTCACTTAACAAAGTGGGTGAAAATATTCGCATTATTATATATATAATATTTTGTGCGATTGATTGTCAGATGAATATATAATTCCATAATCAATTACTGAATTTAAACGCCAAACCAAACATACAATTCACATCAACTAAAACTGTAATTAAAATTGATGTCTAATCCGGCCAACCAAACAACAATACAGTCATAATAATATCTTTCCTTTCGTACTCATCTAAGATCTCATCAAAATTTTATATTTAATATTGACAGCCTTTTCTCTAATGAGCTAGAATTGCGCTATCTTTGGCTGACTCTACTTGTTCCAAACATTCAGATAATTTGTTAAAAGCTGATATTGGAAAATCATAATGTTGACAACCTTGTGAATTTAGAAATAATGAGATTTCCAATCAATGTGAGATTGCATCCCTTGGTGCATGCACCTCCTGTGTTTTGTTTCTTCACAGAAATAATGAGTATCCATTTGATTTGACAGTGCAACGCAAGTGGGGATAACTAGAATTATCTATGATTGATAAACGAGTGAATAGTATACCTCGACAAAATAATCGATCATTTTTCGGCTGACGATTTTTAAGATTATAAGTAAAAAAACCAAAAAAAATAGTTTTTTTCTTTCTTATTTTTTTAAATTATTTTTTTATTTAAAATAATAAATTAAAAAATCTTAGTTTTATTAGTAGCAAGCTTAAAAAAAACTTGTTTTTTAAATATTATCAAACGAAGCCTCTGTCCTACAATTTGTTAGATTTGTCCTCAAAGCCCCTGTCTACACGCTTTAGTGTGTTACACTTACATGTCGAATGAAACTTTCAAAATATATGAATTTTGAGACACGATGGTACGATTTGAACTATAAGATATCAAAAAAATATAAAATTTTAAAACAAAGGATCTTGTGCCTTAATTCATGAACTTTTCTTATGACATAGAAACTTGAATCCTCTCCATATTTTATAGACGATCACCTCAAATTTGGTACACCAAGATTAATAGGGTTGTCTTAATGATACAATCATATTGTTTTCTATATGCTAATTCTCGTGAGGACAATTTTGTCTTTTTACTTATTATACAATGTTTTTATCATGAAACCAGCCAATTTAGTTCGCTTCATTATCATCGTCATCATCATCCTAATCAACACTACAAATAAGGCTATGAAATTAAATAATGGCATGGTAGTAGAACTGCAAATACCTTAAAAAATGAAAAATATTTTGAATAATAATGATATATAAACAGAAAAATCGATCATGATTTTTAAACAAAATGATGTGACAGTTTGTAGACCTTTCATTTCAACACAAAACATTCTCCATTAATGTTATAGTTTCAAAATCGACACTGCCGCATGATTCAGATAGAAAATTCTGTATCAAAATTCGGGTAGAATAATATTTTTCAAGTATTTTTTTACCTTACTCGCATACAATATACTACTAGCTAGTAACCACTAGGATAGTTGACAAGGAAGACAAGTCCAAAGCAAAAAATGAATATGACAACACCGAGGATGTCCACGTGATTGCTGCACAACCATATTTTTCTGCCTGTGAGTTAGGTTGATTTATTTCCTAATAATTCTACAAAAAAAAATGTATTTTTTGGTCACAATAATTAAAAATCCATCTCCTAATGCTTTCTTAGAATCTATTAAATCAGTTTCCTAACCATAGATCTCTCCCCCACGTAGGGCACAAAATTGCATGGTCCTTTCCGTCCTCCTCTCCCTCCCTCCAAAAGGTTTCCCTCTAATCTCTATATAGACACCTATATATATACATATACATATATATATATATATATATATATATATATATTTGTGAATATGTAATAATTCAAGTACTCCCATAGCTTTAGCTCACCGAGTTGACATATCGATACTCCAAAGAGCATAAATTCTGAGATAAGCTGAGTTGATTAGACTCACCTTAGCCAGTCGAGAGGAAGACAGTATCGATTTAGTTCTTTCAATGTTTAAAATGATATAACGAGCTGAAGAGTAATTTTCACGTGCCGTGGTTGTGTTTCTATGATAATCAATATAGAATGATGCAATGGATTAGTGTTAGGGATGTGTGTGTCTCGTGAAGCCATTTCAAAGGCCATAGTAGCAGGGAGATTTGCTGAATTCGCCGGCGAGGCGTCGTTGTCCGTGACCAACAACCTCGCCAGAAAAGTGCCCTGTGACCCGGGACACGACAAAAATTCCCAGCTGGACACTACTGATGTGTCCGACACGTGGTCCCACATGTCCCCTCGATCACCCTACACAGCTGACTCTGGTGGTCCCA
>BRYF01000027.1:5701086-5703586 GCA_030159135.1 Actinidia polygama | reverse complement strand
CACGACATGAAGCACAATAAACGCGAAACTAAATGGGCTGGTTTGTTTGACACTTGTAGTTGGAGTTATTATGCTAGTGATTGTGAATGCGTTAGTTATAGTAAATAAGAAATGATAAAAATAGATGGTAAGCATAGCATTGTTTGTATAGAGAGAGGGGTTGTTAGTTTCTTACTTGGGTACTGGGCCATGGTGGTTTGGAGGAGAGAGGAGATCAGAACAAGTGAAACGATGAGCAATGTTGTGAAAACAAGGTTCATATTTGGTTGTCTGATGAAAGAGAGTTTAGGACTAGGAGAAAGAAACTGATAAAGAATGGAGAGGGTGGGCTTGCTTGGATGGGGTAAAGTAAGCTACTGGGACATGAGTTTAGAGGTGGTGGATACTATGAGACCTTACCTGGGTATTTAAACTCATCATGCATAAAATATTATACATAAAATATTAAAATATATAAACATGGCTTTCAAAACATATATATATATATATATATATATATATATATATATATATATAAACATGACAGTTTTTGTAATAAAGGTTATATAAGAATTTTATTTAAGATTTTATGTTTATATATCATTACACTTGTTCAGTTGTTGAGGCTGGTCTGGGGAAGAGGAGAACCTAGGAAGGAAGCCATGGGAATTAACATTGTATCCAAATAAATATAAAGCGGAGGTGGAGGTGGAGGTGGAGGTGGTGGGGAATATGGAGACATGTGGACTATGTTGACACTTTAACCGAGTTCTAATGATTGATCATCATTTCTCATGTTTGCTTTTTTTCCAAAGTTGCTCCCTCCTAATGGAGCTTTTGGACTCTAAGGATAGCCTTGATGTCTGAGTTAATGGCTCTCAAAAATTTGTGTATTTGAGGCATGTATATACCTTTGTGTTAAAAAAAAGAGAGAGAGGAGACGGAGAACAAAAGAAATAGAGAGGGTGAATTAATATTAAAGGGTTTCAGGCCAAGAGCTACCTACTCGATTGTGAGATAAAAGAATAATATCCCAACTTGTGAGTTGCAGATCAATAAGGTTGTAAATTAAGAAATACCTGTTCATGGACAATCATGAAATTTAAAACAAAAATCATTTCGAAAGAAAAATCTAATAGCCTTTTGAGTTGTGGGTATTAGGGATCTTTAGCAGACCACAGAGATAGGCATAGAAAGCAAATATTGATGTGCCCAAAATTCTCACAGGACAGAGATATGTTATGAGGAAGAAGCACCATCCAGCACTTGGGGTATTGGATGCCCTTGGAGCTATTTCATTGAAGTTTTCAATGAAACGCTACTCTTCTCTACTCACACATGTTGTATTAAGAGTTCCATGAAATTCGTTATAAGTGGTGAAGGGATGGAGGCTCAAATTGCCTCTTTGATGATATGGTTTTTTGATAATTGTGTGATTAAGAATTGTAATGGAGTAAGTTCTAGGAGACAATTGAGCCTGACATGTTGGGAGCTAGAAACGGCTATGGGCTCCGTCATTCGGTCGCCCGTGTTCGAAGGAAGGTCTTACAAGCTTGAAATTTGCTGGTGAAATGCCTACAACTGTTGGTGGAGCAAATGGACTGGTGTTGAATTGGGTTTATGGAGAGAGAGAGAGAGATTGTACTAGGGGTGGGCAAAATACTCGTTGGACCTGAGAATCGAAACGAACCGAATTTATTGGGTCGGGTCTACCATGTCCTCGGTTCGATTTTGGGTCTGAAAATTCCGGACCCGACCGTCTCGGGTCGGTTCTACAAATTATTTTACCAAGAACCGAATCGAGAACCGCCCCGAGAATCGATGTCTAGAGCCGAACTAAAACCGATCCTATAGACATACAGTGCACTCACCACACTAGATTATTACCTATTTTATCCATAACCAATCGAGAACCGACCGAGACTCGAGACCAGACCTGAGACCCAACCCGAAAATAGAGAACCGAACCGAACCAGAACCGAGCAGTTCGGTTCGGTTCAGTTCTTTCGAATGGTCGGGTCGAGTCCGGATCCAAAAATCTAAAACCGTGGATGGTCGGGTCGGTTCTGGATCTGACGCAGATCCGACCCAACCCGACCCATACCCACCCCTAAATTGTACCAGTCCACCCCTAAATTGTACCAGTGAGGTAAGTTTTTACTTTTTAAAGTATTTACAATTAAAGTGTAATTAAAAAATAAGTCTTCGTTATTCAAATACATTAAAAAAATAAAGACAATCTTAAAAAAATATAAAAACTAAAAAATAAAGTAATTTTGTCATTTCTATAAAGAAACTAGTCAATAGAAAATTTACTAAATTACCCCTCAAACTCAAGAAACTATTTAATGCTCTTAGAACAAATCCTAATAGTGCTCCAATCTTAAAATAATTAATTCAAACAATGAGATTCACAAATTTGTAATATTTTATTTATAAATTATAACGAACATATTTAGATGTATCATTTAATAAATAGCGTAGAACACTGCTATGTAGCACTGCACTGAATAATCTCAAT
>BRYF01000027.1:5677500-5682500 GCA_030159135.1 Actinidia polygama | reverse complement strand
GGGACATTTACTTGACCGAAAATGAATCAAATATTCACATATATACTCACAATTTCGAAATGAACAATAGAAGTTTGAAGGGATCAAAATCAAACCTTCTTTCTCGTTCGATTCGACTGCCCACAAGGGCCACAACAAAGTCGCCAAAGAGTCTAGAGAGCTCGCAACAGAGTCGGACCAGATCGGATGCCAAAGTCCAAATCGAAGCCAAATCGGACCAAATCACAGTCACCAGCAACCAAATCGACCAACCCAAGCCAAGTCGAACCAAACCCAGCCTTATAGGACACAAATCGAGCCTCGACGCTGTCAGTCGATTCCGCTTTCTACAAAATCGAAGGATGAAGGATGAAGCGAAGAAAACAGACCTAAAAATCGATTTCGCTTTCTATCGAACCAAACCCAGCCCTTGTAGGACTCAAATCGAGCCTCGATGCTGTCAGTCGATTCCGTTTTCTACAAATCGAAGGCTGAAGGATAAAGGCTGAAGCGAAGAAAATAGACCTAAAAATCGATTCCGCTTTCTATAGCCCTAAAATTTCATAATTTTTTGGAGGCCCCAGGCCTCGTGGACCTTGGCCCAGGGCGACGGCCATGTCTTTCTTGCTATGTATGATGAGGCAGGGTACGGTTACATAGCACAGTAAGGGTCTCAAGTCGCTTTTGGAATATGGTGCTTGCCACACTTAAAGCGATGTCCGGTCTCATGTTGAACAAGGTCCTGCTGAACTCTTGGACTGTCTCAGAGTCCATGTCGCCACCCACCACCAGAGGGGCGAACCCAGAGCACCATGCCTTGTAATTTGATTGTATGGCTTGTAGGAGTTGATCAATATCTTCTTGTACAAATCCTCCACGGTAGTCCACATCGTTCAAAAACCTTTCAAATAAAGGAATAACACAGAAGAGAGCATATACTCAATATTTTAGACGACGAACAGAATTACCATGCAAAAAATCTATAGACATAACTAATATAAGGCCCGGTATATATCGGCTGCACGAGTCTAAGGCCCGGTATATATCGGCTGCTATTGGTTTTTTTCGTTTCTTGATTTTCGATTTTTTTAATTTTAGTGAATTAAATGTAAAAAAAAATCACTAAAAACAAAATACTTAATATTTGAAATGTATATAAACAAGATTAATATTAGAATTCACACTATATATCTCACTTTCTGAATAAAATTTGAGAGTTGAAGTATATAGAGAGAGAGAGAGAGAGAGAGAGAGAGAGAGAGAGAGTTAACATGAATCATGTTTTTCAAAACTTTTGATCAAGTTCAAACCTGAATAGAGACGAGCAGAACTTAAAAAATGACTTCCTTCGTTTATTTTATCTGTTCAAAATTTTGAGAATTTAACCTTTTAAGAAGACGGGATAAGAGTATTTACGTGAGCTTAGCTAAAAGTCTTTTTTAAATAATTTAATTAGTAAAATCTTACAAACACTAAACATTAGATTAGTCAAAGCTTGTAAATTAAGATTGACTACAAAGAGATGTATATATATATATATATATATATTTTTTTTTTTTAAATAGAGAGATTGACGTGGTTAACTTTTTAAAAAATATGATTTTTGAGTTATAATTTTATTTAAATTTAGTGAGGTTGGCGTGGATAATCTAAAACCTCTACTTTCTAAATTATTTTTCAAAAGTAAAAAAATAAATATATCATATCAATATAAAAGTGAAATGTTAAGAGGAATTTTACGTAGATTTAGTACTCCACTCCGTATAGGGAAACGTAAAAAAAAAAATGAACAAACGAATTGAAATTGATAAAGATTCATTTCATTAGGAAACTTATTTTTCAAAATAACTGAATTTAAGGTAAACAGCTATTGAAAAGTAGAGGAAAAGTTCTAAATCCGAATCATCACCTGGGAGAAGCTGTGAGCATGACGAGCTTGTGAAACATGTCAGGACGAATGATGGAAGCCAGCGCGCCGGCCATGGCCGACAGCGAGTGCCCGACAAACACGCACGAATCCACCCGCAGCTCCACCAGTATGGCCAGCACATCGAGCGTGTACCCTTCAAGCGTCGCGTACCGCTCGAAGTCGAAACAGTCCGGGTTCGTGGTCCCAGCGCTCATGTTGTCGAAGAGCACGACGTGGTAGATGTTGACGAGGTGCGGCACCAGGTGCCGCCACACCAACTGGTCAGTCCCAAACCCGTGGGCCAGGACCACCGTCTTCTCGCCGGAGCCTAAAACCTTCACGTTGTGAGCTTCTTCCACTACGCCCATGTTGTGGGTTTCTTTTGATTTGATTTTGGTTTGGTGGTGGTGAATTGGGAGGCTTCCGTGGAGGGTGTCGCGTGGTGTAGTCGGGGGGGGGGGGGGGGGGGGGGGGGGGGGGGGGAAGCGGTAAATTCGCTATTTGGTCTCTGAATTTGACCAAAAAGTGAAAACTTTGGTTATTATAGTTTTAATTTGAAAAATTTGATGAGAGGCGAGTACAGCGGAAAGGTCACGTGGTCATTTTTAGGACCAAAGTAAAATTTTGGTTAAACTGGCTGAAGGTACAAATGTTAGTAATATTATCTACTAAAAATGGTCATGTCAGCTTCACGTGATCGCTATCCGTCAAAATTCTTAACGGGTATATGCAGAGTCGACATTGAAATTGAATTAAATTTATAAGGCTTTAGATATTTGAATTGAAGCTCTAACGACCAAATTGAAACTTTGATCCAACTACAGGGACCAATAGTAAGATTTATCCATTTCAAGGGGGTGAACCGTGAAACGTTCTCGTGGGGGGCACTTGGCAGCGGCATGTAAGTTATGACTTGGGATTTTTAAAGGTTTTCTTGCTTGTTTTTCTGTTGAGTATAATTTGGAAACGTAAAGGTTCAATTTTTAGAAATTGGTGTCCGAAACACTAAACGCAGTTAGGAGAATTTTGAGGGTTGTGTGGGTACAATTTCCAAAAACGAAAACTGCAGAACTGCTGTGGTAACCTGTGGGCAGACCCAAGAGACAGAGCACGGGGTGTCGTCTTATTAGCCTAACACTATGGTTGGAATATGAAGTGGAGATAGAAAATAGAAAAAAAAATTCACTGTGGTCTCCTGAAATTTTTAACAAATACAATTATTTTTTATATAATTTTAAAAATAACACTAATATTTCTTATTTTTTTTAAATTAATTTTAACATTTTCTTCTGGAGTTTATTTTTATACAAAAACAACAATTTTACCCTTGATTTAGGACTTACAAAATTTCATTTTCAATACACCCATTAAGATCTCTTTTTTTAAAAAAAAATTTTAATAAATAATTTATTTTTTAAGTATATTTAGATTAGGAGCACTTAAAAAGTAAACTATTTAGATAATTTTTTTTTTTTAAAAATTATTGAAAATAAAATTTTATTTTGGCTTAATTTCACAAAACTCTCCTAAACTATTAATTTTTGTCACTTTTATCCCTCATTTAAAAAGTAAATCATATTGAACTCCTTAACTATTTAATTGTATTATTTACACACATTCTGTTACTAATCTGTTTGAAATAATGATAAAAATCGATCACGTGTTGTCTATGTACTTAATTAAATGCCTTTATGTCTAAAATACCATTATTTTTTATAAAAAATAAGTCAATACTCCATATATGCCTTCAGCCATTGTGAAAACAAATTTAACTCTTATTAATAAGCCTTTAAATAGAGCATTGACTTTTTTTTTTGCAAAAAATTAAGAATATTTTAGATATAAGGACATTTAATTTAAACACATGGACAACACGCAATCGATTTTCATCACCATTTTAAATAAATTAGTAATAAAATGAGTGTAAGTGATACAATTAAATAGTTAAAGAAGTCAATACGATTCATTTTTTAGGTGATGAAGTGAAAGTGATAAAAGACGATAGTTTAAGGGGTGTTTGTGAAATTAAGTTCTTTATTTTTTAAGTACATTTGTTGTTAGAAGTACTTAAAAAATAAAATATTTAGATCAATTATTTTTTAGAGAATGCTTATTAATAATAATAAAATAATAATTTTGTAACACCCCGAATTCATAAATTCTATTAATCGTATGAAATACGCCACTTATAATAATTAAGGTGAGCAAATTAAAGACAAGAGTTAAAGAGACTAAATATAAGTTAGAATTCTTTAAAACCTTAGATTTTAATTTCAGCCCAGTTTTCTTCTTAACGTTCGAACGCCAATAAGAGCGTTTGAATGGTCAAGCCAATTTCTTATTGGCGCTCGAACACCAATATGGGCGTTCGAACGCTCAAGCAAAAAGTCAAAATGCCAAGCCTCGCAATTATCTAACTGTAAGTAGGGCGTTCGAATCCTGACTGACCAAAATGTAATACCCCGAACCGTGACAACACGTATTAAATTTAATTTTAAACGCGACTAATATTTTCGTAGTAAAATTTAAAATTAGGGAGAAAATAAAATACGATAATGCGACACGTTGTGGACACATAGGTGCATGCATGAGAGACACGTGGAGACACGTTGGAATTAAATTAAGTTAATTATTACGTTTTTGGATTAAATTGAGAGATCCATGACTTTTGGGATTAAATTAAGGAGAATTTTTAAATAAAATAATTATTTTAAAGTTAGAGGGGGTGAAGTGTAATTTATCAATTAAATTTGGATAGTCATGGGGGTACGTCTTCTTGCCCAAAGCTCCAAGCCTCCTTTTGGCTTATATATGTAAAGCAAAGAGAGGAAGAGAAAGAACAAAGAGTAAGGAAAAGAAAGACATGGACAGAAAATGAAAGAAAAGAGAAACAGAGAGAAAGAAAAAGAAAGCAACGATACTAAAATTTATTTTTTCTATCGAGGTAAATTTTAAATTTTATCTCATTTATTTCTTTAAATCTTATTATAGAATACCATATCTATTACAATATAACTCTCAAATACTTCAAAAATATCACATATATACGAATTTTTAAGATTAAAATTTGAAAACCTCGGAATCCTATTTTATCGCTGAAACCGGTATTTTA
>BRYF01000027.1:5655000-5660000 GCA_030159135.1 Actinidia polygama | reverse complement strand
TTTTAAACAAAAAAATCTACTCCAAATGGGATTAAAAAGTGAAATTGTCCAAAGTAAACGAATAAATTAGAAGAACATAGCACAAATCAATAAAGATAATCTAAAACTTGTTTTCTTCTTTGTTCCCTATGCACCCGTACAAAAAATAATAGTACAAGACTAAAGTTACAATAAATTTTGTCATTATTCCTCGTGTTGACACAAAAATATCATTGGAATTTGTCTTAGATTAATTTTGAGATTCTGCCGGTGCATGTCGTTATTTGAAGCAGTAAGGAACATAGAGTTATGTGTACCATTTTTATCGTCCAACACGGTATGTACCAACCCGGTACAAGACTGGATTAATAACTAGATTTGCGGCATATTTAATTTTATTATGATTAGAACTACATATTCTTTAGGTCTTGTTTACTAAATCATTAATAAAAAAATTTAAATTGATTGGACAAAAGTAGCCACTTGATTCAATCATATTTCTATTGAAAAAAATATGAATTTGAGAATGAATCATAAGTAGCCGTATATTTTGGTGAATAATATTTTGAGATTTTTTACACCCATCAAAAGATCTCAATTAGTTATTGTATACAAAATTTTTAAAATCATCAAAAATAATATAAATTTTAAAAAAAATAAAAATTAAGGTGTCAAAAATAATAAAATTTATCAATTTTGGAAAAAGCAATTTTTGTGCCAAATTTAACGTATGTCAAAATTGCCACATCATTTTTAATACCTTTTTATCTAGCCATAACCATAGAAAATAATAGTGGTTTCCCTGCAAATGAAATACCCATTCCACCACAATTTGTGGTTCAATACCGGGACCCCGAGTCAGAAAAACCAACCACCAAGATGTTTTAAAATTTATACTTGATCCTTTCACTTTTTAATTGATATGATATTTTTACTTTTAAGTAATTTTAAATTAGTTGAAGGGTAATTCTGAAAAATTATGATTGGAGCATCTTTGACAAGTTAAACCCCATTTGGGCTAGACAAAAAGAACTATATATATATATTTTACTTTTTACTTTTTCAATTAGAAAGGTAAAGTGGGATAAAAAACTATTCGTATTGTTTGGGGTAACTAAAAAAATTAGATTATTTTAGTTGATAAACTCCTATAAACTCGGCTCAAACAAACAAACAAAAACTAATTTTTTAAACAAAAAATCTACTCCAAACGGGATTAAAAAGTCAAGTTGTCCAAAATGGACGAATAAATTAGGAGAACAGAGCACAAACCAATAAAGATACTCTGTGTTTTCTTCTTTGTTCCCTATGCACCCGTACTAAAAGTAATACAAGACTAAAGTTATAATCAATTTTGTCATTATTCCTCATATTGACACAAAAATATCATTGCAATTTATTTTAGATTAATTTTGAGATTCTGTCGGTACATGTCGTTATTTGAAGCAGTATGAAAGAGTTGTGTATACTATTTTTATTGTCCGACGTGGTATGTACCGACCCAGTACAAGATTGGATTAATAACTAGATCTGCGGCATATTTACTTTTATTGTGATTAGAACCATATATTATTTAGATCTCGTCGACTAAATCGTTAATAAAAAAAATTATATTGATTAGACATAAGTAGCAGTATGATTCAATCATATTTCTATTGAAAAAATATGAATTTGAGAATGAATCATAAGTAGCCGTATATTTTGGTGAATAATTTTTTGAGATTTTTTACACCAATCAAACAATATCAATTAATTATTATATACAAAGTTTTCAAATGCATCAAAAATAATATAAATTAAAAAATATCTAAGATTTTTTAAAGTATCCAAAATAATAAAAATTGACAAATAAATTAAGACGAAGAGAATATAACCCCATTTGAAAATTGAATTTTTAATTTTGTTCTAGAGCTGACAAATGAAAATTAAAAAGGACATTGAATGATTTTCTTGACTCTTTCTTCATCCTTTGTCTCACACAGTCGCAAGCACCTTCAATACGGCCAACTAATGCTATCATGCCACCATTTTCCTTTTCTAAATATCTCCATATATAGGTTTGACAAAAAAAATTCCATGGTTGAAATTTAATAAAGGATCACCCAATTTTTGTGCCAAATTTGGCCATGTTAAAATTGCCACATCATTTTCAATGTTTTTTTATCTAGCCGTAGAAAATAATAGCGGTTTCACCGCAAATGAAATACTCATTCCACCCCAATTTGTCGTTCAAAAACGGGAATCCCGAGTCAGAAAAGCCAATCGCCCAGATGTTTTAAAATTATATTTTATTCCTTTATTTTTTAATTGATGTGATATTTTCACTTTTAAGTAATTTTAAATTTTAAATTGGACTATTTTTAACATTGCCAAGATGTTTCAAAATTGGACTATTTAAACTAATAAACTCCTATAAACTTAGCTCAAACAAATTAAAAAATTCAGTTGTCCAAAATAGACGAATAAATTCAGAGAACAGAGCACAGACCAATAAAGATACTCTAAAATGTGTTTTCTTCTTTGTTCCCTGTGGATCCGTACTAAAAGTAATTCTACAAGACTAAAGTTATAATCAATTTTGTCATTATTCCTCGTATTGACATTAAATCCTAAGGTGCTTTCGCCATTTCATAAGACTTTTTTTGTCAAGTACACACAATGGGTATCCAAATGCACTAATTTCTGTAAACATTTCAAACAAAGGCATCCTCTCCTCGTGACCTCCAAGACTATATTCTCGTGTATCTCGCTCCTTATGACCTAAAATTTCATTTATTTCTCTGAAAATAATTAGATAAAATTGTTGACCTGTCATGTTTTTCTTTTTGATTATTGACTACACCCTCTTGTATATATGTGTGTGGATTTGGGGGTCGGTGTTGAGGTGGTTCTGGTTTTGATAATGTTATCGGAACTGTTTATTTTCTAGAGTTCGTCGAGTGCATAATTCGGTTTATATAAAAATTAAGGTTGATCGGATATTGAATCTTATTTGTGTTACAGTTTATTATCCAATCTTTTATGTTGGTCATTTTTTTTGAACAAATACAACTGGTCATGTGGTTACAGATGTTAGATCGACTTTTTTTTTTGTAAATGATCAACTTGTCGAGTTTCATAACATGAACTGTTCTGATCATATTATTAGACTCGAAACAAGTTTCATATAATACGGGTAGTGATATTGTGTCTTTTGCGTGCAACACGCTCCTCAAACTGACGTGTGTATTTCATTCATACTTTTCAGCCTTGAGGGTCACCCGAAGTCAATGCATAGACATGGAAAAATATTTCCGCGTATTGCTTCTCATTTTATATGAATGGTTGGTTTCATAATAAATTTCGTATGTGAAATCCACTGTTATATGAGAGAGAAAAAATATTATTTTCAGACTACTGAATAATTACTCTGCGATTCATTTTTTAAAGATTATAAGAGACGAGCTTTTGTTTTGGACTAAAAGGAGATAGAAGAAAGAAATAAATTTTTTTATTGTTTTCTTCTTCTTCTTGATTGGCAAATGGTCTTCAGTGGTCGGTCCGATCAAGAATGGATGGTGATGTGTTCTTCTTGACTTTCACTTCATTATCACAAAATTAGAAGGAAAAAAAATTCACAAAACAAAAGCAAGAAAATAACGGAGAAGAAGAAAAAAAAAATACTATTAAAAATCTCAAGGGATTGGTTCCTTGCATCCTTTGATAGAAAAAAGTCTTACAAAGGACAGGTTTGTACTATATGCTAATAATGACGAAAAAGTCTTGGAACTGAAGTCAATTTTTGTACAAATTCATAGGCATTTTGTACTTGTACCATTTTCAAATAAAAAACAATCACTATTGATCATAATTTAATTCAAAGACTTGTGATAATATATATATATATATATATATATATATATATATATATATATGCAAATTGAATATATAAGCATAATGATGCAAACGCTAAGTTATCGTCCACATCAATTTAAATAAAAAAAACACATGTCAGGGTAAAAGAAATCAAGTCGCAGTTCTGACTGAGTTAGGGCAAATATTGTTGTCAGATTGTCGTTTTATCAAGCTCGACGGGATCTCGACACCAGAGCTCAGTCGAGCCGCAATGGCCGACGGAGATCTCAACGGCACGTCAGGGGCAAAGGGCGACTTGCAAGTCAAGGTTTCCTTTGACACCTCACACCTAGGTCGAAACATCGGCGACATGAGAGAATGTAGTAAGGGGCAAGTAGGGTCAATTGACCCCATTGATTTTTTTTAATATATTTTTATCCCTTTAATATTTGTAATAAATATAATTTTGACCCCATAATTTTGACTATACATATAATTTTGACCTTACTGAAATTTATAATTTATCCCTAAAATATATCATAAATACAATTTTGACCCCACCGATATTTTTTTCTAGCTCCGCCCCTGACCAGCGACATAACATGCTAACTACCAGCCTTAGGGGTATGGATGAGTCGGACGCTTACTCACTAATACAACAGTCACCGCGTTCAAGTACGTGCCGAGCTGCAATCTATCTAGTGACATGACGATTGACGTGTCTAGACACGCACCGAATTGTGCTATATAACGCCAGGCGTTACCTTTTTAAATGTATGCAACTTCAGCTACTCAAAGCCTTAAAATCTTTTTTTCTCTCTGAACACTTTTGATCACTTATTTGACCTCGAATAACCGTTTGCGGAATAACTCCGGTGGTCATTCTCATCGTTACTATCTTACAGTTCGGTCCAACAAACCTACAAATACCGTCCGCAACCGTCAGTTGTCATGCATGCAACCATAGCAGTAAATGGTATTTACTTTTTTAATTTTCGCCATCATATCTAACACCCATGCATGCAACCATAGCAGTAAATGGTATTTACTTTTTTAATTTTCGCCACCACACCCACACCCACACCCACACCCACACCATTACACATGTTGTCTCTCTGTTTTTTTAGGAAGAGTTACTTAAAAAAATACTAAAAGTTTGATTATAGAAAAAATAAATATTTTTTAGG
>BRYF01000027.1:5575000-5577500 GCA_030159135.1 Actinidia polygama | reverse complement strand
AACTCTGAAGCAATGAAACGACTAGTATTTTGATCTTGAATTTTGAATAGGAAGCATATACTTTCTCTTTTTTTTTAGATTTTTTAAACTAATTTAGTTTTCGAGTCTTTCTTTTTTAATTAACTTAATATTTTATATTTTTCAGTTTCTCTTCACAAGAGAAAGTCTGAAAATGTAAAAAAAAATTATATAATTTGGGGAAAAAAACTATACTTAAGAAAAAAAAAGAAATTTAATTGACAAATTAGCTTCTTTTATTTGTTTGTTATTTTTTTTGGCTAATACTTTATACACTCCCCATTTTTCTGATTGCACTTTTTTTTGTCTTTACTAGAAAAATTTACGTAAATATCCTTCTATGTAGCGAAAACAAAACGGATATTTAAATAAATTCACCCTAATAAAGACAAAAAAGAGTACAATTAGAGAAAAGAAAAGATGAGTCTTGTACAAACTTGACCCCATGAATTGTTTTCCGTTAGTTTTTGATATAATTTAAATATTGGTTGTGTTTTTGTAAAAAAATAATAATATTTTGTTTACTTTTTTTTAATTTGAGATCGGGAGAAACTGGAAAATTTAAGAATTTTGATCAAGAAAATAAAATAAAAATTACTAAAAACAAAAATAATTTAAAATGACCCAATTTATTCAAAGGAATGCATCCATGATAAAAGGACGGGTAAGGTTCGAGCTTCGGGCCGAAACATCTGGCCCAGTACAAAATGGGCCATTCAAAACACTCAAATATCGGATTGTTGGGCCCATTTCAATTACAGGCCCATCGATATTCTACCTACTACTTTTAAGTCGTCCTCAATTCAAAGAGAAAAAAATAATAAAAATAAATAAAATACTCCCCACCAAAATGTGAGGATATTCATGAAAATTGTCGAGGCAACGTTTGGTTGCAAGGCTAACTAAGCTCCTTGATCAAACTATCCTTAATAAAAGACAATCTTAACGCGATCGATCGTCTCAAAATCACTAAAAACTAAGAATGTATTTGGATCAATAATCTGCGAAGAAAATATATATATATATATATATATATATATATATTAAATCTGAACTGTTGAATTCATTAATTTTTTTATTTACTCTTCTTTTTCTTTCACCAAATCATTAATCCGATTCTAAACGTAGCCTACGTTGCACATTTATGGAAGATGCAAAGGGAAGAGTCTAGTTTGCAATAATAAAACTCGAACCTGATAATAATTTCTATCCAATAAAAGAAAATGGAAAACAAATTTTTTATTTTGTATTGCCAAACTCTCTCCACTCCTATTAATTAAAATAAGCTTGAAAGAGGAAGAGCTTATAGAACCAGTACAGCACTAACATGATCTGATCTGTAAACCATTTCTTTATATTGAGAAAATAACAATGCGTACATGATTTTGCCCTTCCACCTATCCAAGAATCAATATGCCTCACAAGTCCCATATAGACAACAACATTACACCTAATGATTCTTTGATCAAGGGAGGGATTTCATTTTGCAACCCTAAACTTTTACCTAAATTTCACTTTGTACATTTCACTTCCAAATTGTACTAATCAACCCTTATGCTTTAAGTCTAAGTGTCAACGTGAACCTTTTATCAATCTTTTATTTAATTAAATACCATGTGTCCTCTTTCTATGAGGTTACATTACTTCTTTTTCATCAGTTAACTGAACGGTAGATGGACAGAAGATCTACATTGACACTTGATCTAAAGTGTCGGGGGTTAACTAATACAATTAAAAATGAAGAATGCAGGGTAAAATTTTGATGAAAGTACAAAGTGCTAAGCGTATTTAACTCTTTATTTAGTTTGGAATATTACGAGATAAATAATTTATATAAGATTGCGTAACATGAATGGACAAGATATAAAATCATATGTACCTCTAATTTGACTTGTAGAAAAAAAATCTTTTTCTTCTCTTTGAAACAGTTGTTCATAAGGTGTGATTGCTTACCTACTTGCATAGTTTGGAGCACCACATGAGCCCCATGATTGAATCGAAGTCAAATTCAAAAGCCTCTTTTTCTAATCACGTACTATGTGGGATAATTTAAATTATGATCTTGATTTTTTCATTAATGTACAACTTTGTGCTCAATGATGGTTTTGGAAACTATATGAGAGAACAGAAAAAGAAAGGATAATGGTATCTTCTCTTTTTGTTTTATAAATAATCGAAATCTATGTGGAAGCAAAATGATTCGGATCGACTTGCCTCTTGGGTTTGATCCGAGACTAAAGAACTAAGGGTGAATTTGTTATAAAAAGATTCAAGAATCTGCTGAATTTAAATGTGGAAGATAAAATACAAAATAAATCTAAGATTTATATTATCAGATTAATACAAATAAGAAATTGCATATTGAAATAAACAATAAATAGTAAACAATAAACATAAAAGTCAATAGTGGACCATTCAACAATGTCTCCTTAACACAGAATACGTCCCCGTCACTTAGTGCTTACGGTTGATCGGCGTCTGT
>BRYF01000027.1:5555000-5560000 GCA_030159135.1 Actinidia polygama | reverse complement strand
TTTTACTAGAAAATATAACAAAGTTAAATTTATGAGTTATTTTAGCCTTTTAGATATGAACAATTTTTTTTAAAAAAAAACTCACTAGCTAAATTAGCCATAAAAGATGTTTGACTAGCTTGATGTGATGTTCTTAAACTATATAAATTACTACATCGTATGATACTTAAATATAATGTACAGATGTATTTATTTTAATATTTGAATAATGATTTTTATATTTCTTTTCGGTTGCATTCTTTTTTGGTCTTTGTTAGCTAAAACTACTTGTTGGAACATTATATATTTCAATATTAAATATTTAATTTTTATTTTAACGTAATTCGGACCTAATACATTTATTTTTATGTTGGACAAGCGGAGGATGTATAGAGATAAAATGTCTCTTGATCTTTTTGAGCTATGATCACTACCTTAGTGGATGAAATATGGAGTACAAGATTAGACTTTTAGGTTTTTTCATGTGATAATTATTTATTTTATTTATGTCTCTCATTATTGTTGATTCAATTCTTCCACTATATATATCTCATTTTATTTGGAGAATATAAGTATAGAGTGATCAAGTAAAAATACTCCTCCGTATCTTTATACTTGGCTATGTTCCTAAATTATGTTAGTGAGAATTCCAGGTAAACTATAAAAGTTTTGATTGATGGAGCTTTTGGGTTTACTTACTTGTGTAGGGTTGATCCGAACCATATGACTTATAATCGGGTTGTTATATCCTATAGGGAACAAGCCAAACATGAGAAAGTTATGTTGCATTGGGATGTTGTTGGTGATGCATACCGCAGAGGGCTTGAATCTCCTTAAAAAAAACGATATATCCGCGTCTCAATTCGCTGCGTTAGTATCTATGTAATTGTAAATATAATGTGTATAATTTCTTGTAGATTATAATAAAATATTAAATCTTTATGTGATCGTAGGCATATTTTGCTTAACCACATAAATTTGGCATCATCTCGTGGTTTGATTCATGACTTTTGTTTTACTTTTTGGTATTTTACACCAACAATACTCAAATATCTCTTCTATGTATTTAAAACATTTGAGAAAATTTAATTTAAAAAACATAAATACAAGAGTATTTGAATAATTTTATAGAATAGAGACAAAATAAGTAATGTAATAGAAGAAAAGAATAACGCATAGATCATTAATACTAATGGTCTTCTTTTCGGTTACGTTTGATAATGGATTTTGATGGTGAGATTAGATTATTAATCATGTGATTCACTTTAATTATGTTCTAGTACAAAAATTTCTAGACTAATACTCTATTATGAATCTCATAAGTAGGGATAGCAATTTCTCCCGAAAAATCGAGTTCCCGCCCCGCCCCGCCCCGCCCCGAATAGAGCGGGTTTGGGGTAGGGATAAACGGGTTCGGGGCGGGTTATGATGGAGAAATTATAACCCGGGTCGGGTTCGGATCGGGTTCAGGTTTAGTCCACCCGCCCCAATTATATGTAAATAGACAAAATTATCCTTATTTTTTTTAATTATACCATAATATCCTTAATATATATATATATCAATAATGAGATATATATTTTTATACCGTTTATAAAAAATATATATAATTAAAAAAATATTAAATGGGGCGGGGCGGGGGATGGGGCTTTGAGTCCCAACCCGTCACAGGTTTGAGACGGGGGTGGGGGAGGGTTTTCTTAATCGGGACGGGAACGAGTTGGGATGAACCCGCCCCGTTGCCATTCCTAATAAGAAGGTTGGTATTAGTAGCCTAATACCATAAAAACTATTAATCCAATAAAATTGAGTTTAAATTACTAATTTCATTAAAAATCTATTATCCAATGTGACATTTTGAACTTTGTGGTCTTCCATTTCTCTTTGTAGTGGTGCCAATTTCGAGAGTACAATATCATCACCAAGGCTTGATTAGTACTCTTCGCCCATGTGAGAGAGTGAACCGTTTGTGTGGGAGAGAGAGAGGAGCAGTTGCTAAGTTGCTGCTGTAATCCTCAATCCTCATTGGCTTCGAAAATAACCTTTCCTTTGTCTTATCGATTTGGGTTGCCGTGGGTCCATTTGAGGGGCCCTTGTTGCACAAAAACGCACATGATCAACTCCCAAATCTCCCTCTCTCTCTCTCTCTCTCTCTCTCTCTCTCTCTCTTTCTCCCACACGCATCCACACAAATTATACCGAGGTTTTTCCAGTTTATACCGGTACCAGTAAAATAGCCTGTTTTGAATTTACTATTCGATAATACTATAAATATTATAAAAGTTTACTAAATATACATATAGTACAATCACGTGTATTGTAGACGAAATAAGAACATATGGATGGAGTCTTAATGAACTGAATCGGACGAGCCAATTTTTAGCGTGCTGAGACTTGTTCATTATATTTGTTGTGAGCTCGAGATCAAGATCGATGAAAATTTAATAAATCGAGCTCGAGTTGAGTTGGCTTAAGCTTGAGTCGAGCTCGAACTGATTCACGAGCTTTAATGAGTCAAATAAATTATAATGGAGTAAGGTTAAGTTTGTGATGATTCGGAGAGAGTGAATAATTTTGACAGTAAAAGAGGAATATATTATTAATAATAACAATGAATTAAATCTGATAAGGATGAAAATAAGTATTTTATTAATATTTATTTAGTCTCTTTACCACCACCAATTTGTAATTATCGGTAACATTTTAAGATGGTCGTTTATCTCCTTTTCTGCAGGACTCTAACCATGCCAAGCTGTAACTGTTCAATTGCACAAGAAAACATGAGTTCTATGGCCATTATTAATCCATTTTGGTCAGTTTTTATATATTTTCTTGATTAGAAAAATTACCCAAACACTTGTTTTGAAGTTCTGACTTTTTACCTAACACAATTTTTTTTTCCCTTTACAAACTCCTTGTCATTGCGATTATGGACGGAGTTGTGTTTCGACCGTAGGGGCTATGACCCTCCCTATTTCTGTCATAATTCCTAGTATATTACCTATTTTTTTTATATAATATAATACGGTGGCCCCCATATTCTAATTTTTGCTCTTAATCTCTGTCATGGTCTCCCAAAAAATAAAATCATGGTTCGTTCCTGATTGCCATAATTTGATAAAAGTTAGGGTGGTTATATTGACCCAAACCCATGAATCCACCCATCGTAGGGAGGGGGAAAGAAAAAAATGAAAAAGTAAAAAAAAAAAATCGAGTTGTGTTCATTGGCCAGTATTTGACCCATTCATATTTGACCTGCTATTTTTTAATCACATTCAACCCGCTCATATTGAACTCGCAATTCGTTTTAACATTTCCAAACTTGCCCATTTGGCACCTCCAATTAAAAGGTGACCAAAACAGTTGTTCTAGTGGCAATACAAGTTTGACTTTGTCAAAATTATTAAATTAACATCAATGTTTTTTATCTCCAAGTGTTTTTTGATTAAACGATAAAAAATAAGTAGTTGTACCAAAATACCTTTGATATTGTAGCAAATCAAATTTTAACATTTTTTTCTCGGCTGAGTAAAAATTTTATTAAAAAATAATAAAATTAAAAGTACAATGAAAAAGAAATTCATGAGAGAGCTTGAGAGAGTACACAACCTCTCCTACTAGTACTGCTACCTAGGGGTGGGCAAAATACCCATTGGACTCGAGAACCGAACCGAACTGACCTCATTGGGTCGGGTTGGTTCAGGTTTACCATACCCTCGGTTCGGCTCTGGGTTTAAAAATTTCAAACTCGACCGTTTCCGAGACGGTCGGGTCTCGGACCTACAAATTATTTTACTCAAAACCGACCCAAATTAAGAACCGAACCGAGAGAACCGAATCGAGAACCGATGTCTAGAACCGAACTAAAATCGATCCTATAGGCATACAATGCACTAACCACACTAGATTATTACTTATTTTATCCATAATCGATCGAGACCCGACCCAATCCAAAAATGGACAACCGAAGAACCGAACCGAATCGAGCGGTTCGGTTCGGTACTTTCGGATGGTCGGATCGGTTTCGAGTTCAAAAATTTAAAACCGTGGATGATCGGGTCGGTTCTGGGTCTGACTCAAACCTGACCCAATCCAACCCATGCCCACCCCTACTGCTGCCGACTAAAACTCAACTTGCCCCTTCACCTCTAAGGACAAATTAGAGAAAAATCATAATAATAAACCCAATAGAGAGACCTTAAAAAAGTATTCAAACTCTACTAATGTTGTTCCTGGCAGTACCTTTTATAAGGATAAAATTATAATATAAAAAAGCCAAATAACAAAAACATAAAAAAGCTACTAAATTGACACGGTGTCAACTAGCATAAGCCTACTTGAAAATGGCATAGGATCAGCTGTCTCAACTATTCTGACCCAACTTCATGTCTTAGCCCTAAATGGATGACACATGTCCATTTATAATAAATTGCACAATCTTTTTTGATAAATTACAAATGAACATGTGTCATCCATTTGGGCTAAGACAAGGTCCTGTCCCAAATATTTTGGGACAGCAAATCCGGACTCCTTGAAAACCCTAAAAAAAAATATATATACACCATGCTTGAAACCTTAAAAGACCCAACAGTCTCTTGTGACTTCTAAAAAGACTCCAAAATCAGTAAAGATACTCTAACACAGGCTCTAAGGACTACATAACATTGTATTTTTTTTATTCCGAACTAATACAAATCGTGGACGTCCTAACAGCTGATACTTAAAAAAGACTCCAAAACCAGTAAAAATGCTCTAGCTCACAACCTCTAGGGACTGCATAACATTTTTCTGGTTAGCCCAAACCAATATGAACGAACACCTAATTAGCACCGAATTAACAAGACTCCCAAACTAATAATCAGGGGCGGTGCGAGGCATGGCCTAGTAGAGGATGTAGCCCCCAACGTCCAAAAAAATTACAAAATTTATACTAGTTTTTTTTTTTTTTTTACACTTTAGCACCCCTGAAATATATTAAATTTTTTTTTACATTTAACACCCCCTAACTTAAAATTCTGGCT
>BRYF01000027.1:5367500-5370000 GCA_030159135.1 Actinidia polygama | reverse complement strand
CGAGAGTGAACAATATCGGACTTCAAATACAATGACTCTAGAGAATCTCCAAATCTCATAATATGCAAGTGAAAATCCAAACAATAGCTCCATTTGTCTACTAATAGTTCTAGTGTTAAAGTTTGTCGAAGTCATTTCTAATGCCAAATTTGACATTAATTTTAGCAAACACAAAGTTGCCTTTATCAGCATTAATGCATTTCTCACCTCCAATACTTGAGATCCAATAATATTGTGAGAGGATAAAATATATTGTTTCACTTTCGGCTAAGCTTAGACGAGCGTTGCTACTGAACTATCGCTTCATAGCAAGTTCGGTCGATATCTTCACTCTATAGCTCAGTCGGTGAGCTTATCTTGTCGGAGTTTTTCAAAACTTTGTTTCAGGGTTATAGGTTAACGTAAAAGAACAAGTTCCCTATGTCACCCGCACGCTTAGGTTTAAACACTGATGATGCGATGAGCTAGCTACCAACCACACTTTAGGAGCATGATTAAGTTAGTAGCCTACTCACTGACATGGCAGCAAACTCGTTCTCACATGCTCCGAGCAGCACTATAAAAGTGGACAGATCCAATAGCCATCCTCTTGCTATAGGTTAACGTAAAAATTGAATCTCTCTCTTTCTCTCTCCAAGACCAGAGCCAATAGCCATCCTCTTGCTCTTTTTTCTCTCTTCTTTTTTGGTCACTAATTAGACCGGAACAACTCCAGACGGTCTTTTTAACTATTGATGTCTAGTAGGCTCTGTTGAACAACGTCAAGCCATCGGCAATCACTTTTCAGCTACCAATTTCGTTTGCGTTCGATTTTTTTTCATCCCCACTACTCCACAAATATAAAAATTTAAAACTATGACAAAATAGAAGTACAATTATGTTCATTCACCTAATAAAACAAACGAACAATACCTTCCTTGTGATTCATAAAAACACTAGAGTGGATTCTATTTGAAGCATTACCCATCTCTTTTCATCAATCACACAAAAAGTAGCGTTTACTTGTCAAGGCAGATAACATAATTGCATTTGCCAAAATAGCAAGAAAATAATTAACATTGTAAGGTTCCGATTTTTTTTAAATCATTGTGCCACGTGTGTATATATATATATATATATATATATATATATATATATATAGTTTTGAACCTTGATAGAATTGAATATTTTTTGAGGTTTGAAAGTGAAGGTGTGAGAGAGTGGGCCAAATTGATTGGACCCAATATTAACTTTGATTTAAGTTTGTGCTTGGGCCAAGCAAAGCCCAAGGCCCAAGGAGGGTATTTAAGTCTTTTTCCACTACTTGAATTAACTCAAATTGCTAGCATTTATTAAAAATATTTATTTTGCATTTATGGTCTTCTTCTTCTTCCTCTCTCTCTCTCTCTAGGGTTTTGTATAAAAACGACAACAACTTAGATCTAAGTGATTTAAGGTGAAGTTTGAGTGATATTTCTTGAGCAAGATTATTTACCCAACGAGGGTTTCGATTTGAGCCAATAAAGTTTGGGATCGGAGCAATTCGAATTTTGGGCATCACCATTGTTGGAGAGCTTGTTCTTGCTTGGAATAGAGGTAAAGGGGGTTATCTTGTGGGGTTTAATATTGGTTTGTTGTTAATAGCTTATATAAAGTCTATTGAGACATTATTTCAATATTGAACATAAAATAAAAATACTTGATTTATAATGGAAGTTGTAAAGAGGTTTTTCTGTGTGGGGTTTTACTTTGGATTATTGTTAAGGGCTTATATGTAGTCTATTGAGGCATTAAATTGAGTATTGAACTTGAAATGGAAAGATTGGTGTAAGATGAAAATATAAAGTGTTAAAAATCCAGAATTTTAACACGCATGATTGAAACCAGGAACTTAGGATGACAACTTAGGTCGACCTATCTTAACTTAGGTTGTCCTCAAAACCTTCTGATTAAACTTAGGTCGACCTAACTTCAACTTAGGTCGACCTAACTTCAACTTAGGTAGTCAACTTAGGACGACCTAACTTCACTTTAGGATGTCAGCACATCTTTCTGATCAAACTTAGGTAATTAACTTAGGACGACCTAACCTCACCTTAGATTGTCAACTTCGGTTGACCTAATATGTGACATTTGTTGCTGAATTGGACTTGTAAATTTGGAAATTATTTTGAGAATGACACGCTAGGATATACCGGAATAAGACGGCTTAGACTAAACCGAGGTTAAAAGTCCTAGATGGCAACTACGTGACGGTAGGGAATGTCTCCCATTCGGTAAAAGTCCGAAAAGTTGGTTGTTAAAGTCTTAAATGGCAACCACGTGATGGTAGGGAATGCCTCCCCTTCGGTGAAAGTCCGAAAAGTTGGTTGTTAAAGTCCTAGATGGCAACTACGTGATGGTAGGGAATGCCTCCCCTTCGGTGAAAGTCCGAAAAGTTGGCCGCTAAAGTCCTTGATGGCAATGGTATACACGGAAGGCATGTCAAGGCCTACGGTGAAAGTCCGGGAAGTTGACAAAC
>BRYF01000027.1:5335000-5337500 GCA_030159135.1 Actinidia polygama | reverse complement strand
TGTACTCGCGCACACTTGATTATTACCTATGCTATATAAATTTTACAAAGAATCGAAGACCCGAACCGAACCGAAGAACTGAGGAACCGAACTCGAACGATTTCGTTCGGTTCGGGTCTCGGCTCAATTCCGGGTCGTAAAATAAAAAACCATGAATGGTCGGGTCGGTTCCGGGTCTGTCACATACCCGAACCGACCCGTGTGCACCCCTACTAAATATGCATTGGATATATGCAAAAAAATATTTCCTTTGAAATTCACAACTTCATTATATTTCAGAAAATATCCCTTCACGTAGTGCCAGATTTCATAGTCCTCGCACACCAAAAAATTTCACACCTTCGCACACTGTAATTTCATAGTCTCGGACTGTGAAAATCATCAATGGCAGTAACAGCAGACATAACTCGAAAATTTTCAACGATGGACAAAAAGGCAGTGAGTAGTGGGTGGGGATGGTTTAATAATCCTTGTATATCCAATAAGGACTTAAATAACCTGTAGTCATAAGAATGTTCTTAGACGTAAACACTAAATCAATTAGTCCTAATTCACACAAAAATACTCCAACACAACTATACTAGTTTGGCATCAAAGGCCTACCAAAAAAGAGAAAATTTCAAAATCCCCCATAAATTATTGATCCAATATTTCATAAACACCTGAAATTTAAATAATATCAATTAAACACCTAAAATTTTAATTGATTCATCAATTAGGCTCCCGACATCCAACTCCGTCAAAATTTTGGACAGAATGTGTCCGTGTGAGGCTAAGATGGAAATATTTTTGGAGAAAAAATCCCCCCTAAACTATTGACTTACATACTTACATTCAAATGATTTTTTTTTTAAGTTCAGATATTTATGAAATATTTGATCAACAGTTTAGGAAGAATTTTGAATTTTTTTCCAGTCTAAAACATTTTAAAAGTCTAGATCAACGCCAAATGTACACACTCTATCGAAAATTTGACGGAGTTAGACTTTGGGGGCCTAATTGAGAAATTAATTAAAAGTTTAAATGCTTAATTAACATTATTTAAAGTTTAAGTGTCTATAAGACATTTGGTCAATAATTTAAGGAGGATTTTAAAATTTTCTTTCCAAAAAAACCTTGTCCTCTCCAAGGCCCAAATTATCCAGTGGCCCAAGTAGAATTGGCCTCATTTCGGTTTCTTCATTTGAGAGTCGTTTAGAAATATCCATCTTTCATTTCGTAGCAACCTGAAAAGAAGTCCTCAGCTGGTCAAATCACCTTTATTCGCACCAAGATTTCAAGAGTTGGTTGGCTCACACCGAATTTATATTAAGGACAATGCTAAAAACAGCCCAATAGGCTGTCACTAATGTATAAAAAAATATGAAAAATGTATAAAAATATATGAAAGTATATTGAAAAGTGTATCGAAAATTAAATTTTTTATCATTTTGTGCTCCTTATTGATAGCCCAATGGGCGGTCAATAACCAGACCCTTATATTAATGATTCCAATCGTGCATTTTATACGAAGCGACGAAACAATTATAAATGCAAAAAGGAAGAAGACCATGTGTCTTTAGCTACGTGATCTAATTATCTTTGTTGAGATAATTACCAATACAGAGTGTCGATTTTTTTATTAATCTGATCTTTTGCATAAATAATCTTTTTAACATATTTTATAAAATAAACTATTGATTTATTTTGCACACGTATATTTGGCCACCTTTTTACTCTAGAGTTCAAATTATAAACTTTAAATATGGATGATCCATTTATATTTTAATGTAAAATGATATTCATTTAAAGAAACAATTAGGCTTCTTTTTAGTCCAAGTATTATGAGTCTGTTTTGATGATTCAACTTATTCATATTGTTGATCATATAAAGTTTGGTTTTTTATTTAGTACGGGGACGGAGTTGTATTCAATCAAATACCTGAACTACGTTGGTAAAATTCATTTTCTAAACTTCCGAGAAGTTTGGTTTTTTAAAAAAAAAATCTTTAGTGCGGAGATGGCCGTTACCATCAACGTGCCGAGTCGGATCGGATCGGATCGGACCGAACCGAACCGACATATGGTTTTACTTGGCGCCGCGTAGGCAACTTTCCGCATTTTGGCTGATCACACGGCCGCCCATGGGGATTCGACACGTGTCTTGAGAGATCCCAGTATTTTGTTTTTACATTGAAAGCAAGATTTGCCGAATCTTGCTCAAGGACCCACTCACCTATGTCACCCCATGTCTCTTTTAAAGCTAGTCCTATACCCCACACTTTGTGCCACTTAGACACAAACATTTTTTTCAAGACCAAAATGACCCCATGCGGCACATCACTATCACTCCCCTCAATGCCCATAAATACCTCCCCCTTATCACTCCTTTCTTCCCTTTCCACCTCCCTCGTATCTATACGCAGTTTTCCGACCATGTTGTCGGATTTGTCGCCCATGCCCTCCTCCGATGGATTGTTAGGAATCCAATTCTTGGCTTTTAAAGGCAATCTTACACCGT
>BRYF01000027.1:5307500-5317500 GCA_030159135.1 Actinidia polygama | reverse complement strand
ATCTAGAGGTCACAACTTTATTCACATAGGATTAGTTCAAGTTGCAGTCAAACCTTTAACAATTAAAGGAAAAAATGCATCGATTATCTTAGGATTAAGAGATGCCAGATTTAAAGATTTTAAAACTAGTATTATGGGATTATTGGAGACAGGATTAAATGATGGACCAGTTCATTTCAACTGCTATCCGGATTTTACACTGAGTCTCAGCGATCCACATATTACTAAAGCAGTCACTTTAAATATTAAAACTACAGGCGCCTTCACAGAAATGCTAGAAGGAAGTCACACTGTTGCACTTATATATAGAATATACTATAAGTGTATGAAAACTAATTTAAATGCTCAGGCTTTAGTAAAAAGTCCTAGTGGTCAGACATTGCTTATTAACAGCAGTACTGATAATGCTAATATTAGGATACCCAGACCAGTCATATGGAAAGAAGTCACTCTTCCAGATAGTTGGTTATTAAATAACGAAAACTATCAGAAAAACATAGTAAATAATGAAGATGATTTAGAATTTATTCACCAAAATGAAGATGGTACAGTCAACATAAGCTTTAAAGATCTAAGAAGAAATACACCTTCTAGACATAGCTTTGATAATAGGAGTATAGGAAGTACTTCTAGAAAACATAGTAAAACTCCCTCTAGACATAGCATAGATGGAGATAACATGTCAAATATTTATAAAAATGATTCAGACTTTATTAACCCAGTTAAGACTAAAACTAAGTTAAAAGGAGTTGAATCTTCGCCCCAAGTCAGCAAGGCAAGATACAGCAGACATCCTCCCTTTAACAAGGAGGAAGAGGAAGAAGTAGAATCCTCGAACGAGTCACCTACACAAACAGACTTTGAAGTTAGCACTCCAGTTAACCCACAGTTACTTACAATTAAAACAGAATTTAAAATCAACTTAGTAAAACTACTTGAAGAATTTGAGTCAAAACAGAATAAGTCAAAAAGAAAAGATTACAGGAAAAATTATTCTGAAAGTAAAAGAAAGAAAATTCTTTTCGCTTGGAAGTCATTTATGACTGAAATAAGAAGTGAAATTAATTTCTTTGATTACTTAGAAAATTATTACAAAAAAGTAAATGTAATTACCAAGAGTAAATGGAAATTAGATGATAACAAAAGTACAACATCTAGTCATCCTCCTTTAGAAACTATACACATAGAACATAAGGAAACAGTCATTAAAGCTTCGCCTTTTAAGGTCCCTAGTGACAACTCAGAGGTCAAGAAAGTCATAGAACAAAACAATTATACTAATCAATGTTTAAAAACTATTGGTAAACAATTAGACAAAATTGAAACCATAGTTGAAAGTCATTCTTTAGAAACATCTTCTAGTAAAGAGATTGAAACACCTATAGTTAAATTACCTAGTAACAGGAATAAACTCGGATTAAATACTAGTAAGGATAAAGATAAGATTAAAAAGTTAGAAGAAATCTTTTCTAAGCTTGAGGCTAAGAAAGAAGAATCTTCTATCCAAGTCATTAATGAAATTGAAGAATCTGTCAGAGAGTCCTCTACAGATAATTCAGATAGTGAAATTGCTAAAATAGAAAACCAATTTAACATAAACAAACTAAAATATAATAAACCAGTTAAAGATGTTGCTATCACCAAAAATTGGTATGTACGTCCTAGTCCACCTGATCTTCAGTTTGAAGAAAGGAACTTGGATAACCAGTTTTCGGTAGAAGCCAAAAAATTATATGAATGGAATATTGATGGTCTAAGTGAGCATAATATTCTACAAAAATTACATCACATGTCAATGGTTGCAAATAGTTATCTTACAAACTATTCAGATTTTACGCAGTCAGATATTGTTGATCTTTTAGCATCAGGTTTTACAGGAATGCTAAAATCTTGGTGGGATAAGTATCTCTCAGAAGAACTGCGAGAAAGCATTAAACATGCTGTCCAGACAGATGAGAATAACTTTCCTATCTTTGATGAGAATTTAGGATCGGGAATACCTGATGGAATTAACACATTAATCTACACTATAATTAAACACTTCATTGGAACACCTAGTGATATTCACTCTAGGATCCATGATCAACTCAGTAACCTAAGTTGTCCAACACTTAGTGATTTTAGATGGTATAAAGATGTTTTTACCTCTAGGGTCATGGTTAGAGACGATTGCACTGCTCCTTTTTGGAAGGAGAAATTTATTAACGGATTACCTAGTCTTTTTGCCCATAAGATTAGAGACGTCCTAAGTCAACCAACAGGTCAAATTGAATTTGATAAGTTAACCTACGGGGATATCATTAGCACTATTCAAAAAGAAGGATTGAGAATGTGCATTGATATGAAAATAAGTAAACAAGCTAAAAGTGATAAAAATAAGGCTAAATACGAATTAGGAAACTTCTGTGAGCAATATGGCTTGCCCTCAGTTGCTCCTAGTAGAAGAAAGCCGAGTAAAACATCTAGTCAGTATAAGCCATATAAGAAGAAACATAAGACTAAACATTATAGTAAAAATAATATTGATTTTTATAAAAAGCCAGGAAGTAAACCAACTAGGAAACCTTACAAAACTAGTAAACCTAGTAAAGATATTGTTTGTCACAAATGTGGTAAAAAAGGTCATTATAAAAATGAATGTTGGTCAAAAGCTAAAATTAATAAATTAGGAATATCAGAAGAAGATAAGAATAGAATCTTTGAGATATTTAAACTAACTAATATAACTAGTTATGAATCAGATGAAAATAAATCTGATAGTCAACATAGTAAAAGTTCTGATTCATCTAGCAACTACCCTAGTGAAGATGAAGATATTAAAATAGGATGCAATGACTATTGTTGCAAAGTAAACGTCATTACTAAAAACCAGGAAGAAGAGAATGTCCTGATTGAATTAATTAGTAAAATTGAAAATGAAGAATTAAAGAAACAGTACATTAGTAAACTTAGAAACCTTTGGAATGATAATAGTAAACCTAGAAGTAGTAAACCAATAATAAGCTTAAATAGTACACTTGATAGATTTAAAAAAGATAAAAATAAAGAAGTCACCTTACAGGATTTACAACATGAGATAAATCTAGTAAAAAAGGAAATAAAAGATTTAAAGGTCAAAGATAAACAATTAGAAGAAGAAATAACGATATTAAAAATTAATGACCAATTCACTCAGTTGGGAAAAACTGATAAATCTTCAGATGAGTCTTCCTCAGACGAACCTGAAGAAAATAAGAGTATAAGTCAGGATAGTAGTAAATTAAATACTATTAAAAAAATAAACATACAGAAATGGCAGATTAAAGTCAAGTTATTCATTAGTAACTATGAAATTGAAGTCATTGCCTTAGTTGATTCAGGAGCAGATGTGAATTGTATTCAAGAAGGAATTATTCCTACTAAATACTATCACAAAACTACTGAAAGATTAAGTGCAGCTAATGGAAGTAACTTAAAGGTAAATTATAAGTTACCTAAAGTCCATATTTGCCAAGACAAAGTTTGCTTCAAAACATCCTTTGTCTTAGTAAAAAATATGACAGATAGAGTGATCTTAGGATTGCCCTTTCTCTATTTGTTATATCCATTTAGTATTGATACTAAGGGAATTTCTACTAAACCTTTAGGTCAACAAGTCACGTTTAAATTTCTTAATAAACCTGAGTCAGTACAATTAAAGAGATTAAAAGATTTTTCCTTGTCTATTAATTTAGTTGATCAAAAAAGGAGTCAACTCAGTCATCTTAAGGAAGAAGTAAAATATAAAAAGATTGAAGAAAACTTAGCAAGTAAGCAATTAAGTCAAAAAATTGAACAATTTAGGGTAACCCTAGAACAAGAGGTTTGCTCGACCTTGCCTAGTGCCTTCTGGCATAGGAAAAAACACGTAGTCAAATTGCCCTACGTCAAAGACTTTAGTGAAAGTAAAATACCAACTAAGTCTAGACCAATTCAAATGAATGCAGAGCTTTTAGAAGTCTGTAAAAAAGAAATAAATGATTTATTAAAAAATAAAATCATCAGTAAAAGTAAGTCTCCCTGGTCTTGCTCAGCCTTTTATGTCAATAAAAGTTCTGAAATAGAGAGAGGAGTCCCCAGACTAGTAATTAACTACAAACCATTAAATGAAGTTTTAGAATGGATTAGGTATCCCATACCTAATAAAAAGGACTTAATTAAAAGACTTAGTAAAGCAGTCATCTTTTCAAAATTTGATTTGAAAAGTGGATTTTGGCAAATCCAAGTTGACCCTAGTGATAGGTATAAAACTGCCTTTAACACACCTTTTGGTCATTACGAATGGAATGTAATGCCATTTGGATTAAAAAATGCCCCTAGTGAATTTCAGAATATAATGAATGAAATATTTAACCCACATAGTCACTTTTCAATTGTTTACATTGATGATGTTCTTCTATTTTCTCAGTCTATAGATGAACATTGGAAACATTTGAAAATGTTTTTAGAAATTATTAAAACCAACGGTTTAGTCATATCTGCTACTAAAATTGATCTATTTCAAACAAAAGTCAGATTTTTAGGTTATCATATTCATCAGGGCACAATTATCCCAATTAACAGGTCAATTTTATTTGCGGATAAATTCCCGGATGAAATCACTGATAAAAACCAGTTACAAAGGTTCTTAGGATCCTTAAACTACATTGCTGATTTCTACAAAGACCTTAGGAAAAGGTGTCAACCCCTCTTTGAGAGATTGAAAGATAACCCTCCTCCTTGGTCTTCCATTCACACTGAAATAGTCAAAGATTTAAAAACTTATGTCAAGACTTTGCCTTGCCTTGGCATTCCTACTGAAAACTCATTCAAAATTATTCAGACTGATGCCTCTGATGTCGGCTACGGAGGTATCCTCTTACAAAAAGTCAATCCCAATTCTCCTGAACAAATCGTTCGTTTTCATTCAGGAACTTGGAATTCTGCACAAGTCAATTATAGTACTATTAAAAAAGAGATTTTATCAATTGTTTTATGTATTAGTAAATTTCAAGATGATATATTAAACCAAAAGTTTTTAGTCAGAGTTGATTGTAAAAGCGCAAAATACGTTTTACAAAAAGATGTTCAAAATATTGCTAGTAAGCAGATTTTTGCTAGATGGCAAGCTATTTTGAGTATTTTTGATTTTGATATAGAATATATCAAAGGAAGTCAAAATTTTATCCCAGATTTTCTTACCAGAGAATTTTTGCAGGGGAAGTCCTAGATTTCTCCCCCCTTTCTTTGGTCTCTTCTTATAATTCTACTAACCCATTGCAGATGGCATCCAGCAAGAAGGATACTAAACAGAATCAACTTGCTCTTGTGCCACCTCTTACCCTAGTAAACAGGTTTCATACCCTTGGAACAATTCCAAGACAGTCATATTCCTCAGCTCTTGTTGCGGATTCTTCTAGTCAAGCTCAGATGACTACCTACAAGTCATCCAAGTCAGATTACGTCAAAAAACCGATTATTCACAACCTCTTCCACAGGGAACCAGTCCACAGCAACATTCATGATCCCTGTGAGTTAGCCAGTCATTTCTTTCCTCCGGGATGGCACTTTGTTCCTCACCATCCGGATAAGTCAATTACATTTTACAAAGATATTTTATTAAAACACAAGTCAGTCGTTTTTAAACCGATTTTTGATCGAGTCAATCCTACTAAAATTATTTACCATTCAATGTATATTCACAACATTGTCTCTCTGGATGAATGGGGTCACCCTTCCTTGCTTAGAGATCTCCCTGGTCATTCCCTTCAATATAGTTATTATGATTATATTGAAGCCTGGTTCAAAGTCATTCTGCATCAAAATGAGTCATTTACACACTCATGGTTCTTCTCTTTTGACCATAAGTTTAAGTCAGTACTTCCCTCCTGGTTCTTAAGGTGGTGGAACTATCATGGAGCAATTCCTGATCTTTTCCCCATTGAGCTTATGGACCAAGTCAATTATTTCGCGTCTCTTTTTAAATTAACCAGTCATCAGAGACAATTTCCTATTTTACTTATATTTATTAGTAAATACAAAGTCCCATGGATTTTCAAATGGCAGTATTGTTTTTCTGACAATATTGTCGCTAGAGTCCATTTTGTTAAATGGTGGGATGCATTCAAAGCCTACCGAGTTATTGAACAAGTCAAGAAGGAATTTCCTGTAAAAGTTCCTACTCCAGTCAAGCAGATCCCAGCTGCTCCAACCCAGCAGATAGTCAAGCAGTCCCCAACTGCTCCCATTCAGCAGGTCCCTATGGATCCTTACCAGTCAGCCCAGTTAGCCCCTGCTACCTCTTCTCAGTCAAAATCTCGAAGATCTTCCTCTTCCAAAGCCAAGGGAAAAGCCAGGTCTTCCAGTCCAGAATCAAAAGATTTGATCAAAATGTTCAACGCATTCATCAAGGCCCAGGCCCTATCTAATGCCAAAGCCCAAGATGCCGAGTCAACCCAAGAAGATTCAGATGATGATCTTTTAGAGGAGTCTGAAGCCCAGTCCTCTGATGCCTCTGTTGAATCTTCCAGTCAGAAGCCCTATGGCTCCCAGTCACAGTTCGCCCAAGACCCTTTTGCGTAATTTCCTACTTCAGTCACTACTGTCCCTCTACCGACAGAAAAGCTGTAGTAAATTACAATAAAGGTTTTCAGTCACTTTGCTTTCCACCGAAAGCATCCTCAGTAGTCAAAAGATGAACAGCCGAAAGCTTCCCCAGTAATTCAGCCGAAAGCTGCCCCTTCAAGTCAAAAGTCACCCTTGTTTCACGGGAATCGCATCTTTGCTTTTGCTTTTCCTGTTTCGTTTTCTTTTGCTCTCCTATATAACCCGAAGAGATTTCAGAAGGAAGGGGAACTCAAAGGAACTCAAAAAAACTCAAAAAACTAAAAACACTTCTCTTCCCTCTGAAATTGATTCACTGGTAAAAATGTTAAAATGCTGCAATTTGCGCCAGCACTTGTAAACCTCAGTCATTTGTAAGTCAATTTAAAGTTATTTTGATATTTAATTTCGGTATTTATTTCAAATTACTTGTGCGCCCTCTCTCTGTGATTTATCTGTTAATCTTCCGCGTTGAAATGGTATCAGAGCCAATGTCGATTGTTGAGTCAATTGATTAGTCATTTCTCTTCTTTCTTCTCTAAACCTGGTTGTTAAATAACGAAAACTATATTAGTTAGTCAATTTTAGTAGCAGAGAATCAATATATATATATATATATATATATATATATATATATCATGAGTTGTTGAAATTGCCGAAATAAATTGCCAACATCTCTTAATTCATGAGGGTAATAACGGTTGCCTTTGGGTTGCTAATGACTGTGCCTTGAACTACTTCATCCAGGTTCGACGAATTCAGAGAAAATTATTCAGTTGGCTCGAGAGACTCTGGGTTGCTAATGATTGCGCCTTGAACTACTTCGTCCAGGTTCGACGAATTCAGAGAAAATTATTCAGTTGGCTCGAGAGACTCTCCGAACGCCCCACTTATTTATATTGAAAATTTAGTAAATTTCCAACAAATCCAATTGTCTTTGTGCTTTAGTGAAATCCTTGTCGTTATAATGTTATGTGGTCGAAGTTTAGTCTCACAACAAAACTACTGTTGAAGCTCAGGCCAATTTTCCCTAGATTTTTCTTAGATTTTTTTAGTTCTTATTGTTTTTAAGTTTTTCAGAGAACTTTTTATATTTTTTTATTAAAATTTTATTTTACAGTTGTCAAGAGAATTTTAAAAAATATAAAAATTTTAAAAAAATTTTAAAAAAATAATCTAATATGACGTAATTTCTTTCTCCTATTACATTATATAAAGAAAAATGTAGATCGAGCATATATATAATGTGTTAACTTTATTATTTATTCATAGTCACAATTTAATGATGTAGTAGAGCCTCCTAGTGGCATTTTGTATATTGAGTCATTGGTAATGACCTTGTAATAGATATATATGTTGGATCTGATAGTTGTATTGTTGTTGTCGTCGCAGAAGTATATTGAAACGTATGCATATCAGGTTGTCCTATTTATTGAGAAAATTTTGCCGAAATTTTACTAATTTTCCAGAGTTAAAACAAGAAAATTAGCTAATATACCCTGCATATGATAGTTGCCGCACTGATGACAAGTGTGAATATTGAACAGATTTTTTATATAAAAAATTCATTCAAAATGACATGATAGTGATATTTTTGTATAGCAGTGTAAGAATTATTTGCAAAAAATTCAATTTGTTTAGCATTATCAAAACTAATAACTTGTTGCTTACCCACCAAATCACTATTATTGCCCAAACAAAGACAAAAGATTTGGGTGTCTGGCCTTGTAGTGAATATCTTCAGTGACAACTACCACAAACTAGTTATATGGATGTAAGCCTTTATGGGCATTGCTCCTTTATTTAATTCACAAAAGTTGTCATATGTGTCTTTCTTTAATCTATAAATCGCTATCCAAACAGCCCCTAGAAGGAAGTTTGGTCTAGAATAATGCAACCCATGTCTAAAATCCACGATATCTGCAAAAGCTTTTTGATAATTTGTCTTCCCATGGGTCCCAAATGATATAAATTGGAATTGTTGAGGTACTCTTTAATAATATGTGGTGTAAAAAAAGCATAGTTGTGTGGGAGCCGCTACTCTAAAAAATGGTGTATATGATACGCCTAGGTATAACATTACCATAATCGATCGTAACATTCACCACAATATATCGTAAATAAAAATATCACAACATAACAAAAAAAATCACAACTATTTTTTTACAACCGAAGGTTGTAACATTCACCACGATAATGTCTAGCAAACTATTTTCAATGTACTTCCCCGGTAACATTTATCACAACTGATTGTAATATTTTTATGGTACACATAGTGTGTACTATAAATTTTCCGTCTGTGTAATTATGAAATTGAAATATCAACTGAATTATACTAGAGCGTTTATTGTTCTAATTATAATTTTAAAAAACGCTTGTTATTCAGAATTATAATTTTAAAAATATCACTATTATCTCAATTTGGTGGTTTTTTGAAGAAAAAAATATGCATGCCCAGTGTATCTCTTTATTATTTATTTAACTTGATAAATAAGTTTAAACCCACATAAAAATGAGAAATGATATTTCAAATAACTCGGGTTCAATAGCATTAGCCAAATAAATAAATTTGTGTCTATTAGAGCTCGATTCGGTTAAAAAGCTCGTTCGAGAGTGGTTCCAAACTTTAACAAATCTTAAAACTCATAAAAATTTCAAGATTGAACAAGCTATTACTCAACTCAACAAGTGTATAAGAAAACTAAGTTACTAGAGGTCGGTTCATGATCGAGCCCAATAAAACTTTGTATAAGTAATAAGCAAATCTAGCTTCAATATATTTTCAAAACTTGTTAAATTTTCAAACTTTGTCTGAACAATTCATTACTCGGCTAGACTCAACTCGTTTGCTAGCTTTTACTACTGTACTACTAAATAATGCCACATTCATCCCTATATATATATATCACTAAAGCACAAGCGCATGCATACACAACAATAGCCTTGTCTAGTACATACCCACAACAAAGCTTGTGTTTGATGCTAAAGAAGAGATATTTATGTTGTCTAAGAGGGGCCAGTGTTAGTGAAGTTTGTGAGAGCCTCACAATTCAAGGTCAAGGCCCATATCAACCACAGATAGTTGATGGCTCCCTTTTTCAACTATAGAGATCATTTCACTTTCAGTTGGCCTGGGTCAGCCCCTCTTGTTCTTGGATCAGGCCCCAACACTGTGTTGGCCTGTTGGCACTCATGTTGACATGATCAAAATCAGCTAAAGCAATAGGTTCCAAAACACAATAATTTTGGGTGGGGGTCGTGACCTATAGAGCTGTGTGGGCCCACCCCAGCCTCGTTTATATGAAAAAATATAAATGGCAAGCATAATTTTGAGAATAGACTGATTATTGATCATGTCACTACCATGTCTGATCAATCTAATTTTTTTACGTGAATTATT
>BRYF01000027.1:5300000-5302500 GCA_030159135.1 Actinidia polygama | reverse complement strand
CCAAAATTGAATATTTTATTTTTAATTAATTTGGACTTTATTACTTTTAAAAAAATTACTTTTTTAAATTCTTTAATCAATATTGCCAAATTTGCTTGGAGAGAGAACCAAATAAAAGAGAGGGTCGGGAACTAATAAAAGTAAGGGTCACTGTACTTTAGAGATATGACAAAAAACAAGAAGAGAGAAAAAAATAAAGAGCTAAAGCTCTTTGATAACTCAATTAAGCACTTGCTGTTGAATATATGAAGTAAAAATAAATTAAGTTTATTTAATAATTATTTTTTATATCACTTAAAAAATTAAGTACCTCTTAAAAATTAAGTGTACAAGTTATAAAAAATTTAAGTAGCAACATTGTTACTAAATTTGTAAATAATGAATATGATCACTACGAGGTCTACCTCCACTACCATTACCATTCTCGCACCACCTTTATTGCCACCGCCACTACTAGTATGAGGACCACCATTCCTCCACCACTGTTGTTGTCACTGCCACCACCTTCAACTACCACTGCAACCATCCTTCACCTCCATTTCATCATTGCAACAACCGCCACCATATTACCGCAACCTATCTACCTTCACATCCACCACCATTCAAACATTACCATTACTATCGTTGTCGTCACTACTAATACCATAATTACCACCACATATTAATTGGAGACAAATATCCTTTGCTGTGAACGGTTGGATTGATCCCCGACTTAATCTGTCATTGGGTCAAATACCAAATTATCAAACAAAAAATCAAGTTAACGCCACCGTTGCACTTGACTCACTCATTTAAATACCTAAAAACGCAGCTAAGTCTCATTATTGTTTCACTTATTGGAATAAATTAAGGTTTTGTTTTGAATTAAAAATAATTAGAAAAGAATTAGAAAATTGAACCATTTAGAATCATTGAATAATTTTAAGTTTTTTATTTCTTTAATCCAAACACAGCCTTGGGAGGTTCAAATTAAAGTTCCTATTTTGCACTGTCGTTTATGAAGGATGATTAAGTGGTTAACATGATTGTGGTGTTGGTAGGAGAAATGATGTTTCCAAATTCCCCCAAATATTTTTTTTTCTTCTAAAAATATGATAAAGTATTTTCATTTTTCAATAACAGTTTCTAAAAAGTATTATGAAAGCATCAAGCAAACAAAACTACCATATTGTTCGGTTCAATTCCATAGCGATCCCTCTTCAGAGCTCTACAATGTCGGACTTTCTATTTCTAATCTGCTTTGTTTCTTGTGTTTTCTGACTTTTTGCGTTTCTCTGAATTTTGTTAAGAGTCACGATCTCATTTATCTTTTTCTTTTTTTAATGACTTGTCTTTATTTGTATAATTTCTTATTTTCTTATTATTAATGAAATTATCATATACCTAAAAAAAAAAAAACTTTTTACTGTTTGAATTGATCCTAAAGTTTTAAAAGGATGGGTCAAACTTTGCTTTAAATTCCTCTCATTAATGGGGTCCCCAAGAATAGCATGTAGATGTCATAATGGGTTGGGGCCATTAGAAACATGATGTTTACCAATGTTAAAATGTGGAATGTACTCCCCATTTCAAATAAGGTTGATCAGATTAGTTTAAACAATGTACTTGTCATGCATTGAATAGCGTAGAGCAAGAGAATTTTGTATTGAAAATCTAGAGGATGAAGCTTCAAATTTGGTTCGGGAAGGTCAACTTTGTTAGGGATTTCAAACTCGACCCCCCTTTAATTGAACTTGCTCTAATCTTAAGTAATAAGGTGACTTTTTTTTTTTCTATCCCAAAGAAATTTGCCCTCGCATGTGAAATCGGTAATTTCGTCCCCGGGCAGGAGATATAAATAAGAGTACAACGAAGATCGCACAAGCAGTATATCATCTCTCTATTCGATTTTGTCACCCGCTAAACTAATCCAGCAAGTTAAAAAGTGATTGTAGTTTCTAATTTTTAAGGGAAGTTTCAATACATCCGTTGGGTATGGTTATCAAGTGGTAATATAAGGGTCCAAGTAAAAACTCCTCTATAGGCCGAAGTAGGTATCTACTTGCCCCGTGAGGCAATCAATCTCCTAAACCCATTTAGGATTCAGTTGGGCTTCATTAACCTCTTCAAGCCCTAGATCTTTATGACTTGGGATTTGGGTAATTTGGGCCGAAAGGCCCATTTCCGTAATTCCAACTCGATGCATTTTTTCTTTTCCCAATCAAAAAGAGGGGATCGGAAATGAAAAATTGCATTTTGCAACAATAAGTCTTGAACGACCTAAACATCACGTCTGGTTAGAGAGTAACTCAACTACTCGGCCAACACGATGATCTTTATTTGAACTTGACATATTTATTGTCATCAACATGACCCTTTGCTCCAACCCTCAAGGTTATTGGGATCAGCCGGTAAAGTAAATCCCAAGGCCTCTAACCCACATGTTTTGGATAAAACATTTGGGCCTGACCCAAGAGCTAATTGCAACCTAAAAGCCCATCGGACAACAAGGCCCAATTTA
>BRYF01000027.1:5162500-5165000 GCA_030159135.1 Actinidia polygama | reverse complement strand
TCATTGGGTTGGAACGGAAGAGTGGAACAGAACATTTGGAACAGGTATCCGGTATCCCAGTCCCTATTTTGAATAGGGTGTGGGGATCTGGTACGAGTGTGTGTTGGGTTTGGGAGTTGACAACTTTGACCCACAGGCCATCGACTACAAGCTTTTTTACACGTTCAAGGAACACAACACAACACCACATCGGGTACGTCTGACAAGAGTTTTCACGTGTTCCGCACTGCAAGAGATTCCGTTTCCTTTAAAAATAACAGTAATATTTAATTACAAATATTATTATTTACTTGTCGTGAGAATGACTAACTACAAATATTATTATATAATTTCAAATAATATTCATTATAAATATTCTTTTCTATTACAAAATAAACTCAGATTCTGACATTAATAACAAATTAAACTATAAATTTTTAATTTAAATAAATTAAACCCTAAACTTTTTAACTCTTTATAATTTGAACCCTCCTTCAGTTTTCGTGTATATATATCTTGACGAAAATGTGTATATTCTCAAAACAAAATTGTGAGATAACATTTTAAGTCAAACGGATGAATAGTGTGAATTATAGCATGTGAGGTTATTTGCTTCAATTAAGATCTTTAAAAGATTTCTAAAGAATATTTTTAAACATTGTTTATCATATATAATCATAATCATCAAAATCAATTTCAGTTTTATGTTAACAAACAACATCGCATGAATTGAGACTCTTTAAAAACAATAATTTTCTGAATTAGGGATCTTTAAAAGCTATAATTTTTGCAATTAGTACACTATTCCAAACAAAATTTGGACAGAGAAAGATAGAAATCAGGTGAAGCACATGCTGAATTTTCTGGTAAGTGTTTTAGTGTTTTGTTTTTTTTAGTTTAGTTATATATATATATATATATATATATATATATGAGATGATTACATTAATTAATGTAGTTTAATGAGTGTGAATCATGTGTGTCATATGTGTGGTAGTGTGTATGGGGATATAAATATTATTAATTAAAGTTATGAGTGCAAACGTAACTATATAAATTAGTTTGAGGTTAAATTGAAAGATTCAAAACTTTTGAGATAAAATTAAATAGAACATTGAGATACTATAATTACTTAAAAATTAAAGGGGTTGAAGTATAATTTTATAAATTAAGGTGGTAAGTGACAGGACAAGTGCGTGAGGTGTCTAATGTGCATGCATGACTGTGCATGCGTGTGCCTATGGCACGTAAAGGAGTGAAAGAGCTGCTGGCAGCAGCTTTCACAAAACAAAAACAACACACACAAAAAAAAGAAACGAACAGAGAACAGAAAGAGAGAGGAGAACCGAGAGAGAAAGAGAGGGAGAGAGAGAGACGGAAGGAGAATAGAAGAATAGCAAAAGGAAATCAACAAAACATTGAAGGGTAGGTCTTTAATTTGCAGCAGTAGCTTTACTTAGTTTTTATTTCTCTTATTATTAGTGATATTTAAATTAAATTTAAGTAGTAGTGAATATCAATATATGGGTTTTGAATTATGTGTTTAAACATATATGTAACGACCCGCCTCACACCCGCAAGGCTCCACGCGTCGTCAAGGTGCGTCACACCGTTTTCGTAGTCTTTTTCTTTTAAAATTTATTTTCTTTAAAAGTTTTCGTGTGCGGAAGCGAAAGCATGTATATTTGACTTTGGAGCCAATAAAAATTTGATATTTAATTCATTCATTCAAAACACGTGCCCATGACGGTAGAGAAATTGTACCTATTTTAACATTCATACATACATACATTACATATTCAAAAGACCTTGGACATTCCAGTCCGGGCTAAACTACGTGAGTTCGTTGTTCTTGTTACATAGCATGGCGTGACCTATCTTATATTTTTCATCACTCAAAACGAGCTTCAAAACGCGTAGTTCTCTCGTTCTACTCCACTTGCTTGTCTTTGTTTCCTGAAACATTGTTAGAAACAATGTTCCTAAGCATGATTGCTTAGCGTATAACCATAATCTCTAACATCGGTTTTGATATACATATCAAGAACATGAAAATACTATGGTAGATGCATATAACATAACGTAACATAGCATAATAGAAAATATTTGCTCTTTCGAAATAACTTGTTCAAAATTCATGCTTGTACATGTGACCGCCCTTAGTCGGGTATTATACGTCATAAATGACCATCTTGTATAGTCAATATAGTTCTTGAAACATACATTATACACTATGACCTCCCGTCCTTAGTCGGGTTTGATGACGTGATTTCCACACCCCCTTGAGTCGGGGCATGCCGGCCGAGTACCTTCCCGAAAGGTAGAAACATGATGGTACATAGGCGTATACATACAAAATATTTACAAAAGATTCTCATCTAAGCCATGGATTTGATTTTCATAATGTAACATAATTTCATGATTATATCATAGCATAAAAGAATAAGTTACTCTACTTTAGAGATTAAGGTTACTTACACTATTTTAGAGAAGTAGGTTACTTGCCTTGCTTGCGTGTGTG
>BRYF01000027.1:5017500-5020000 GCA_030159135.1 Actinidia polygama | reverse complement strand
TTTTTTTATAAAGTTGTGGGTTTAAAACATAATTTTAGAATAAATTTATTCTAAATTTTACTATTAAAATTAGTGTTTTCGTACTATCAATTATAAGAGAAATCGTGTTTTTAACTCACGATTTTATAAGAAATCGTATTTTGCTCTTATATCTATAAAAAAATATATGAATTTACTAAATAAGTTTTAAAGTGCTTCAATTTAATAAATTTAATTAAAAATAACTCTAGTTTGGTAAAAGAAGGAATTGGGTATTTTGGGAAAAATAAGTGGGTTTAGGCTGAATGGGTATAACATTGTGTTGTAGCCTCAACTGGAATTGAAATGTAAATTATTAAAATTGAGGGAACTGTTCAAATGTAGCATGAAAATCACATTATTAAGTATATTTGTCAAAAAAAAAAATTTGGGTATGTTGGAATTAATTAGTACATTTTGTCAATTTTTTTGTTTGGCTTAAATTTTTTAATTGTGTTTTGGCTAAAAAATAAAGTTTTTTTAACCTGTTTGGCTTGGATAGTACCAGGACCCTGGTGCCCCGCCCTTTGATCAGATAAAGCTGGCCACCAGAAGCCCTACTAACAAAAAATGAGCCTAGCGACGAGAAGCGGAAATTCCCCATGCCGTGGTTCCCTTCTGTCCGTTCCCGGGTTGGGTTAGGGGAACATCGGAGCGATTGCCTTCGCAGATATTTAAAAAATCTATTTTGAATATAAATTCAGTTACAATAAACATCTACAGTATATATAAAGTAATAAAAATCGCATGCAGACTTTCACTGTTACACTCATCGCTCACCATTTATGATTGAATTGTGTTTTTAAAGACATGCAAATATATTGTGTTTTTATTTTTATGAGAGTTTTTTTAAAGGGAGTTTTGAATTTTAGGGGGTGGCAAATTTTAATTGGAGAAAATAGAAGGGTTAGCTTTTGCATTTGGGTTGATGGAGCATGAGAATCTATTGAAATATTTATACTAAGTTAGGCATCAAATGTGGATGTGGGGTTGGCGGGGGGATGGGGCGAATTTGAAATTTTTAGAAAAAGGTATTCATTGCTTGAATCTAAGGCTGGATTTGGAAAGTTTCAACACCAATTTGATGAGGGATATGGTTCGAGAAAATAGCCACATGCGAACTTTAGAGCCTATTCTTTAATATTTCCTTTTTGGTTCCATATTAATAGGACCATGTTTGGGGTAAGTAATAAGCTGATACCCTTACTATAAACCATCTTATTTAAAGATGCATCCAAACACGACCCTATTGCATTCATCACTGATAAGTTATTACAAATTATTGTGGGTTTTTCAATCAAATAATACCACAAATATATGCATTTATATTGATTCATATATAAAAACGTAAGTCCAAATCACTTGCCAAGAAATGTGTTACTTACAAAAATAAAAATTGGATTTTCTTATATCCTCTTGGTTACCATAATTTACCCGAAGAAATTCAATTTTTTTTCATAATTACATTAGAATGCCTTGAATTTTTGCCTTGTAACACTTTCCTAAATTAAAGAATATAAAGAAGAACCACCCAAGGGACCTATTGGTGACTATAAGAATTTTGACCTAAATTAAAGGAAACCTTAATCACAGTCAAAATGGCCAAGTTCACCCTCCCAACCTTACTATTACTAAAAATAATATTAGCATTTCATTTATTTAGTTTTTGAGTTTTTTTTTATTTGATAAAAAATTATACTTGTTTTGTTTTTTTTTTACGAGAAAAGTCGATGTAAAACATTTCATCGAATTTGGATTTTTTTTACTAAAGACGAAAATGTGTTAATTTTTTATTTTTCCAATTCCTTTAATCGAGACGAATCAGAAAAGTAAAATTTTTGACTAAATATGAAAAAATAATTTATTACAAATAAAAATAATCTAAATAATCAATTAAATAAAATAGAAAAGAAATTGTTAGTTTCTGATTTGCGGCCACGGCAACAAGAAAAGGCAGACAAAGCAATTAATTACTTGGCGTCACCGTGAAGAATCAGTAGTTAATGCTCATTAAATTTAAGTCAAATTATAACTCAAAAATTACTAATTCTATTTTAGTTAATCATTTTTTAAATACTAACCCAGCAACATCTCTATTTGAATTATATTCTATTAGAATATTATTTTTTTACTATTTATTAATTTTACTCTCAATTTTGTCTCAACTGTCATATTTTTAAAATTGTCACATTATTTAAATAGTGATATTTTATAAAGAATATATTTTTTAAATAGTCATATTTTTAAAACGGTCATATTATTCAAACAATTGTATTTTTTAAAAGTATATTTTTTAAATTGTAATATTTTTTTCAGCCCATATATTTTTAATTGAACAATATATGGATGAAATGAACAAGTTTAAAAAGTTAATTGATACAGTTGAAATTAAAAGAATCTAAAAAAATATTTTAGTAAAAGTATAGGAGTGCAAAATATAATTTATATTTTAAATAGTATGCAAATAGTGACTAGTTAAATA
>BRYF01000027.1:4970000-4972500 GCA_030159135.1 Actinidia polygama | reverse complement strand
AAGAGGTAGAAGAAAATTTTACTGTATAAAATAAGAATTACAACACTCAAACCTCTCAACAATTTATTTCAAAATACCACTTGTACCTTACTATAAACCCTAATCCAAAATTAGTGTAAATATTAAAAAAAATCCGGCTGGAGGCAAAGGCAGCGGATTGCAATTTTGTGAAAAATACAACAAATCTCACAATTTACAATAGAGGTTTGCTATTCGATAAAAAAATGTCTTTCTCTATCTTTTAAAATTCATTTTTATTCTAAAAAATATTTAAAAGAGGTTTTTTTTGTCTTTATTGAGTTTTTTTTCAAATTAAATGTTTTTTTTTTCATTTTTTTCACAAGTCTCGACAAGCGAAACTGAAAAAATATAAGATTTTGATCAAATTATAAAAAAAAAATCACTAAAAACTCAAAAATTAAAACCGCTAAAAAAACAAAACAAATAATTACCCAACCAGAGAGAAAGAATTACGCAGTCCTCCATGTAATTGTACATGTAAGGACAAATTCAAGAATTTGATCAAGAACATAGAAATGAACATGCATAAAAAGCCGTAAAGAGATACAGGAGCCAAGGAAGGAACCAAACAAGGCCTTACCTTCATAATAGACTCCGAATTTCTTCACTTTCTCTGCAACCCTCTCCTAATACATATATATAGAGACCTTCCTTGTACACAGAAACAGGCTCAGGAAGATACTTCTAACTCGCACGTGTGAAAGCCCGTGTGGTACTGTAGAAATGGAGGTCTCTCTCTCCCCCCCCCCTTCTCTCTCTCCCTCTCTCTCTCTCTCTAGTGAATAATGTTATCATTTCTAGGTTTGTGGTCAAAGGTGGTTGTTTCTGCTGTGGTGTACCGTACCGTGTGTATCCATCTGTCATTTTCCACGTGCATTGGTACACGCGGCCCACCACTAACGTCCGGATTGATTGTTTTCTTAGGAAATGTTTAGTAAAGTTGACACTTTTTTATTTTTTGTATTTATTTTATTTTTGTTTATTTTTATTATTTTTTATATAATAAAAATTAAAAATATATTTGTGTTCATATTTTTTTAATTATTTAAAAATAAAAATATGGTAGCAGTGGTGGTAGAGACGGAGATCGTGATGATGGCGGCGGCAGCAGTGGCGCGCGTAAACAGTGCCTTAGCTGAAAATAAATTTTGTAAATAATTAAAAACCTATGTTTTGGTATTTTTACTATTTTAAAAAATAATAAAAATTATTTTATTTTATTTTTAATTATAAATAGCAACACAAATAAATTTTTGTTTACATTTATACAAAAAACAAAAAATTAAACAGAAAAATATGATTTAAACAATTACCAAATAAGCCCTTAGTGTTTCATTATTATAAGTTTTAAGTGAGCTCACTGCATTGAAAAAAAATAAGTTGCCTAATTTTACCCACTATTAAAGATTTAGAGGCTTTATTTCTTAAAATTTTCAAAATAAGTCTTTTTTTTTTCTTTCGATCATACGATCTTCTTAAATCATTTTTGAAAATAATACAATTTTTTTGATTTTTTGTGAAAAATGGGTTCCTCTCTAAAATATTTTCTCAAAACAAGTTCTGAAATTGTCATTTAAACAAGTTTTTAAACTAAACCATAATGGCAAGATTTTTTAGAGATCCTAAACCTAACTCTATTAGTTAGCATTTAAAAAAAAAAAAAAAGATTCTTAGGTCTCTCTTTTTTAGGGTAAATTTCACTAACACCCCTTATATTAATCTAAAATCACACTACATCCCTTTATTCTATGAAATTACACTTACACCCTCTGTCAACAAACTACATTTGACTTAAGAGCAGAGTTACTAAAATACCTTTGATTTATCATCAAATTTTCAAGAAAAAGGGTGAGAGAAAAAAAACGTAGCTAAACCACCAAATTTCAGTTCCCGTTCCCTCCTTCCAACCACCTTCAATTTTCATTAGAGTGGTAGATGTTGTGCTCAGCGACGGCTTAAATGTAAGGCCAATGAAGACACTCCTTTAGGTTCCCGATTTTAGGAGGCTCTAAAATTTTAATATAGTGGAGAAGTTGTAATTTTTTTGATTTATAGAGACAAGCAGGGGTAAAGTATGGGCAAAATGGTATTTAGTTGTTTTTTTTACTGAGAATTAAAGGAGGTTGGTGTGATTTTAGTAGAATAAAGGGGTGAAAATGTGATTTCAATTGAATTCAAGGGGTGTTAGTGAAATTTACCCTACTCTTTATTCAAGTTCAGCCCAACACGTGCAAAATACCTTCATCCGCAATATCTGCACGGATCTATACGCCAATACGCGTCTTCTTGTTTTTATTAACCTTTTGATTTGATTTGATATATTGGGAGGTGTAAAACAATAAATTATTAATTAAACACACGTGGTAATCACATGATAAATAAACAAGTTGACTAACATTTCCAATTTGCGATGTAACACAAATATTTTATACATAAAATACATAATATAATTAAAGGATTGTACTTGTGTCATTGTATT
>BRYF01000027.1:4955000-4962500 GCA_030159135.1 Actinidia polygama | reverse complement strand
CTTTCTATGAGAGAATTTGGTTGTCAATTAAGGGGTCGATTGGCTGGCGGATATGGTAGGGGGATAAGTTTTAGAGGGGGGATAAATTTTAGAGGGGATAACTTTTGGAGGGGGATAATTTTTAATCTTGTTTGGATAAAATTTAGAATGGGTGGATAAGGGTGGGGGATAAGGAAGAAAATACATATAGAGAAACAAAATATAAAATATCTAGATATGAAAAATATATATTTTGTTTCTATATATATATAAAAATAAAAATATACATTTTATTTTTCTCTCTATATTTTTTTCCTTATCCTCCACCCCCTTATCCCCCCGGATAACTTTTAGTTAGGGTCTAAGCCACCCAAAAATTATCCGCCTTTATCCACCTGCTGGTCTAAAAATTATCCAGGGGGAAAAGTTATCCGTCAGCCAAACATCCGGGGGGAAAAGTTATCCGGGGGGAAAAATTATCCCCCCTCCTTATCCCCTTGCCAAACAGCCCCTAAGGGCGCTGCAAATACAGACTAGTACTGCTTATGAACAATAGATTGTTCAAGTTTTGATACGAAAGCTTAATAAATTTTAAAAATATATTTAAGTTTGGATAAGTAATATTATCTCAAATGAGGTTTAATCGAGTTGATTATAAATTAAAGTGTAGTAGCTTGAATTTTTTAAACGCTTGAGCTGTTGAATGAACCGAATAATAGATTGTTCAAGTTTATTTTAAAAACTTAACGAGTTTTAAAAATATGTTTGAGTTTAGTTTGTTTATCAAGCTAACTGATCTCAAACAAGCTGTAATCAGGACGATCATGAGCCGAGATAGAGTAACTTAATTTTTTAAAATATTATAAGCTTATCGAGTTGATGTATAAATTGTTTAAACTTGATTTGAAAACTTAGAGCGTGCTTGACTTACTTCTTCGGAAAGCAAGGACTTTTACCCATATAGACTTTCTTTAAAGAAAGGTTTTCTAAAATAAAATTATGTTTTGTAGTTGTACTAGTAATTGTCTGTGCCCACAGACACTATAAAAAAAAATCACATCTTGGGCGTATTCATTAGAGTTTTACAATCTAAAAACAGATAAGATACAAACGTCAGATAAAAGATACATTGCATGCATATACGAAGAGATACATTGACACAAAATAGATAACAAATTAGAAACTACAATGATTTTGAAAAAACTTTGCTAGTTTGAGAGAAATAAGGGGAAAATAAATAAATGTTTTTGTTTTTTGTATGTGGATCCCACTAAAAATGATCTAATGGGTAAAACAATATCCAGATTTAAAATTTTTTTATCCATTAGTAAGAACATATGTGGGTCTGACCAAAATCACTCCAGCAAATGAGAGATCCTCTCCCGTTCCACCTTAACTCATGATTTCCCTCAAATTCATGATGGATTACAAGGAAATAAACAGGAATAACTTCAAATACCTCCGTTTCTTCCTTCGAAATACTGCATATTCTCTGCAACTCCACTGTCTAGATTGTGGGTGTAAACATGGAGGACGAAATCTCAGAACCCACAATCCTATCACAAACTCAATTGTTTCTATCCTTGAATGGGGGACCTGATTTTGAAAAAGGACAGAATGGGCATTATGTTAAAAATAGAAGGACAATATTGGGCTTTAAGTATTGTTACTTAAATGACTGGAATGACTTCGCGTGAAGTTGATGGAAAAGCCAACTAAAGTTTCTTCCGTCAAACGGACTACAAAGAAGTTGGCTTCCACGAGGAAGCTTGTTTGAAAACGGTCACCAAGCTCTTTAAAATTTTTTCTAAAAGGACTTCTAAGGCTAGGAAGTCCTTGAGAAGCCTTACCAAACGGCCTCTTCATGAGCCTTAAAACGATTGGGAAGTTTGCTTACTAAGTTCAAAAACTGAGAGCTGGAATGGAGAGGATAGTTCGATTTGTTCGAAATTCTGAACCATTTATTTTGAATCCTGAGAATTTTTTGGTCTAAATTTTTAGACAGTAGGCTTTCTCAAAACGAAAAGGATAAAAAATTACAAAAACGCCTCTAATACCAAAAAAACAATATTTAAAAATAAATTTATAAAAAATCACTAAATAAAAAAAATGTTTTTAATAAAACTTTTTTTTTTTGTCACTAATTACTTTTTTCTTTCAAATTTGATAAAGAATTTTAGTAAAGGAGTTTAGCTCAACCACAACATACAAAAAGAGTAGTGGTCATTTTACAACTATTACAAGGGTAATATTGGCATATAAAAGTTTGGCTGGCCATTCCAAATTTAGGCTTTCTCAACAACTGGCGTTGCTTTATATTAGTTGGGGCATAAGAGCTGGCGTTTTCTTTGGATTGGGCCGAGCATGACTTAGTGAGGTCGTCATACATTACTAATCCGGGCCTGAACTAATTAGCCCAATCTTTTTTTAACATAAATAAACCGGCCCAGGCCCGTCAATTAATTTCGATTGGGCTTAGACCCATTTGCAATCTCAAATCTCATCATCATTATTGTTATTATTTGCTACGAACAATGCATCTTGTGAGTAGTGCATAAGCATAGAGAGATGGGAAGCATGCAACTCGCCGGCGCAGTTCACGTTGCGGGTCCCAATCGCCGGTGCAGTTCACATCACAGGACCCGTTCTCCGCCGCCGTTCACAACGCAGGTCGCGTTCGCCGCCGCCATTCTCGTCATCAGTGGTTGAGAGAGAGAGAGAGAGGAGAGAGCACCCACCTGCAACTCGTCGTGGCTCGCAAGGCGTCCATAAAATCCACCACCGTCATTGCACACTGTGGCTCTCTCGCTCGCCGTTCTCCAAATCATTATTGAGTTTGGGTTTTGTTGATTAAAAAAGGAGATATGGATTTTGGTTTTGTTTATTTTTGGGTGGTTGGTTTTAGGGTGGTTGATTTGGGGTTTTGTTCTTAATGTTGATTTGGGGGGTTATAATTTGGAGGGTTATGGTTAATGGAGGTGGGTGAGAGGGTTATGGTTAATGGTGGTGAGGGTCATGATTGGACAATGGTTGTAGTTGTTAATGATGGTGGAGGTGGTGGTGGTGGTGGTTGTTTTGGTTTATTAATCTTGTAATTAATTAGCGTTGTGATAGCTATGGGAGGCTATTGACAATTTTAGGTAATCTGTAATTGATTTGGATTGTGGAGTTAATAACGAAGGATTAGGGTTCTTTTACCCTTTTTATATATTATTTATATAACACTCTAACTAAAACACAAAGTTAAATGTAATCATTGAAGGAATTAAATAAAAATAATAATATAAATTAAATATAATGATTACGTCTCCTTAAAAGGGTGAATTTTTTCCAAATAGAGTTGAATATGAGACGAAGAGAGTAATAAACATTCTTATTATATTTTTGTTTCCATCATAAGTCAGTTGATCCTTCATGTATTTGATATATGCTCTGTTAGAAGAAAAAAATGTTTTGAGATGTAAGTTTTATGGGGTTGGATTTTTATTTAAATAAATTCTATCCAATTTAAAAATTATATCAAGGTCATGTGAGGCTGTCTTGAATGATGAAATTTTTACTTTGGTTTTTAACTAAAAATGTAACGTATTATGAACAAAAAAATTATTTTATGTCTACTATATTTTTTAATTAAACGTAGCACTCTCAAACATTCTATGATTGCTATATATTTTAAATTATATTTTTTTATGTAGAATGATAAATTTATATTTTTTATATACTATTTTGTGAAATGATAAATTTATCATTTTTTGAGTTACACACAAATAAATACGCACAAATTTGTTAAAATAATATTTTTTTTATTTTAAGAATCTTTTGAGAATTGGTTGCAATAATAATAAAAAAATCATTTCCTTCTTTGGTTGTTGACGGTATCGTTGACCTCGTCGTCGTTACCATCTTCACTGATGAGGACAATAACTCCGGCTTCATCGGCGTCACCATCGGCGCACATTATCAATCCATTTCTCGTTTAAATAAGGGTAAAATATAAAAACTATTAAATACCCTATAGCAAATATCCCCAAAAAGGGGTATTTTCACTTGCACCATCTCTGCTTTATAGCGACATGGGAGAAAGAGAGGGGAGGGGAGGGGAGGGGAGGGATAAAATGATTAATAGGACAAAATTAATTGCTGGTTACAGTAATTTCTGTCAATGTCTACGACAAACAATTAATGGCAGAAAAAAATTATGAGATGCCAGTATATATATATCAAATATCTCAGGAGAGTGAGTGTACTTTACCCTAGATTTATTAATTTATATTGTATTAATGTCTTTGAAAATACTTAAAAACATCCACGTTGGCAAAATTATTTTCTAATCATTTTTTATCTAGAAAAATTTTAAAGTGGTGTTCAAAAGCCAAGATAGCCTACACATTTAATTTTGCTATAATACTTAATCATTTGACTAGGCACGGTTCACATATTAAATTTTTTGGATAAATTTTATTTTGCATCCTAATTTTTTACTAAAATATATATTTTTGCATTTTTCAGTTTTAATTGTATCGATCAACTCCCGACACTTGATCCTTCGATCCATATATCGTTTAATTAAGAGTCAAGTAACCTTGTTTTATGAGGTGAGATAAAAATATAATCATATAATTTTTATAAAAATATACTTTATAAAAAATAACACTGTTGAAATAATATGACCATTTTAAACATACACCCTTTAAAAAATATCACCGATAAGAAAATGCGACTATTTCAAGAATAGGACCATTGAAAAAAAAAACTTATCGGATATAATGGAAGATAGTAAATAAATAATATTATAAAAAAATAAAATTAAAATAGAAATACTGATTGATTAAAAAAAGTAAGTAGTTAAAATAGAATAGGTAATTCTTGACGTGGATACTCTTAAAAATTTTGCTGCAGACATATAATAGGCTCTGTTTGGTTTCTATTTTCAGGACCAGTAACATATCCTTCAAAAAGCCATTACTAAGTAGCTCCATACACACACACACACAATGGAGAGAGAGAGAGAGAGAGAGAGAGAGAGAGAGAGAGAGAGTTCTCTTCCAAGGCCAAGGGAATAACAAATCAATTATTCATAAATATCCGTTGCTCTTATTCTTGCCCTAATACTTATAGGGCTCGTTTGGCTGCCGGATAGCATCGGGGGGATAAATTTTAGAGGGGGATAAGTTTTAGATGGGGAATAACTTTTGGAGAGAGATAACTTTTAACTTTGTTTGGATGGAGTATTAAATAGGGGGATAACTTTTAACTTTGTTTGGATACTTTTTAGAATGGGTGGATAAAGGTGGGGATAAGGAAAAGAAATGTGTCAAATGACCTTCTTACCCTTATCCAGTTTTATACCATCAAAATAAAAGGTGTAAAATGTTAAAATTAAAAATAAAGGGCACAAATAAAAATACCATCAAAATAAAAGGGTGCAAAGTGAAATTAACCTTAGAATAATTCTGTTACACCCCTCAATTAAAAAAGCTGTCAGTTACACCCCCTAAACTATTAAAGCTATCACTTTTACCCCTCCTGTCAATAATTCTGTTAAAATTAACCATATAAATGATTATAATTATTTTTATACCGAAAATACCCTTATATACAAAATAAAACAGAGTACATAGTGTAGGGTATTATAATCATTTTTTTTATTTTTGTTTTCAATAGTTTAGGGGGTGTAACTGATAGATTTTTTAGTTTAGGGATTAAAATTAAAAATATTATCAAAATTACAAGGTACAAATTGTAATTAACCTTAGAATATATCATATATACAGTCGTCACTTTCACTTTCATTCACACACACACAGAGCGAGAGAGAGAAGGGATGTCGGAGGGTGCGATTCAGCGTCGGAGGGTGCGATTCAGGCGTCGGAGAGTGCGATTCAGTCACGGATCGACAGTATTCCGATGGATTTCTACACCCAGTACGCCTCTCTCTCTTCGATTGTTTTTTCCGATTTATTTTGTAATTATTTTTTGGTTGTTGTTGCTTTGGCTGTGAAAGGGGATAAGGAGGGGCTAAATGGTCTCTCACCCTCCCTGATAACGTCGGATAACTTTTGGGGAGGGTGAGGGCTGCCCAAAAGTTATCCGGGACTATCTGGCAGCTGGGGGAAAGGGAAGCAGGGGGGAAAAGTTATCAGGGGAAACCAAACGCCGGATAGAGGATGTAGGAGGGGGAGAAAAGTTATCAGGGTCCCTTATCCGGGACTATCCGGCAGCCAAACGGGCCCATAATGTACAACTGGGTGATGCACTTCTTGGCATGCATAAACTGGTAGTACGACGGGACATGGATAATCACACATTGAACTTCAAACAAGCGGAGCGCATATTTCTCACAAGATCCTTCACCGTCATGCAAAACTCTGCATCCATCTGCAATAGAATGATAATTTTTTTTTAAATAAAATTTCCATTTTCAAGACCTAAAATGGACCAGCTTTCTCTACACTGCAGTTCAAGTATTTGCGGTCTATTTTAATTATTTAAATTATTCATATTGTAGATCATATTAAAAAAAATTATTTTTTTTTTTTATAATTTTATTAAAATTTTATACTTTTTCGAGTTCTTTTAATGAGAAGAGTCAGAAAATATAAAATCTTTTATTTAATTTTTTAAAAAAACAAAAAAATATTTTATCTCAAAAATATTTTTTTGTCTTTAGTGAATTTTTTATCAACTAAGTTAAAAATTTTATATTTTTTGACTCTTCGTCAAGAGGAGCAGAAAAGTATAAATTTTTGATCAAACAACGAAAAAATTCACTAAAAACAAAAAACTTGAAATTTAGCAACTAAAAATACTAATAGCCTAAACTGGGCCAGAGACTGCATATTAATTTAGGAAAAATTATACTACCTTTCTTAAGGTTTCTAACAAATACATTGACGTCCCGTGATATTTATGATTTTATATCAAAATCCCTTACTTTTTCTGATAATATGCACGTACGTCCACTCTGTCAAGATCCTCTAGAGTGGGAGCCGCTAGAGTGCTCGAAATGACGCCGTTTTGTTTATCAAAACGACGTCGTTTTGATTATGCTAAAAAATATATGTTCTAGTCTTGAGCCCTCGTTCAAGTCCTATCTCTCTCCGTGATCTCTCTCTCTCTCTTTCAGAACAGCTCAACCCAAAATCAGACTCATCCTCTGGGGGGAGGAATTGGAAGGCGGAGGGAGAGACGACGAAGTTCCTGCAGGACCAGCGGCACTGTGGCCGTTGGTGGAGGAGCCAAGGGAGAGGGAGAGATCGATGAGCTGGAGTCACCGGTGGAGAGGGCGGAGAAGATGTCGCAGACGGCGGCTGATTGGACCGAGGGGGCGCAGTTGTGTTGGTCACCGGATCTGGTGGTGGTAGTTTGAACTTCTATAGAGAGAGAGGGAGGAGGGTTTTGAGAGGATGGGTCTGCTTTTGGGTTGGGCTGTTCTGAGAGAGAGAAAGAGAGGGGGGAGGGGCTGTTCAGAGAGAGAGAGAGTTCATAAAGAGGGCTCAAGACTTTCAAAAAAAATTTGGT
>BRYF01000027.1:4925000-4927500 GCA_030159135.1 Actinidia polygama | reverse complement strand
CTTTAAACTTGAGAATGTGCACTCTATATTTGATTCACTTGTACCATGTATACATTTCACTTGCACTCAATCATATAAAAAATTATACCTTCTACAGATAAAAAATATATTTTTTTACTTGACAAATAAGCTAATACTTTTGTTTTAAAATATTTTTTTACAAAATTTGATTAAACTTTTTACATTTTCATATACGCTCAACATGCGTAATCAAAAAATAAATAAATTTTAATTAAAAAAAAAAATTACAAACCATAATATCTACTTTAGCAAGCCTAGGAGCATCACCAAAAGCTTCTTAGTTTTTGCCTTCCCAATCAAATCATACTTTGTCTAGCACCTTTTGTCTACCTCTTCCTACAATCTAAGGGGCCGTTTGACTGCCGAATAACTGGATAATCCCGAATAAGAGGCCCTGATAACTTTTCTCCCCCTCCTACATCCTCTATCTGGCGTTTGGTTGCCCCTGTTAACCTTTTCCCACTTCTTCCCTTTCCCCCAGCTGCCGGATAATCCCGAATAACTTTTGGGCAACCCTCACACTCCCCAAAAGTTATCTGGCGTTATCAAGAAAGGTGAGAGACCATTTAGCCCCTTCTTATCCCCTTCTACAACGAAAGCAACAACCACCAAAAAATAATTACAAAATAAATCAAAAAAAAAATCGAAAAGAGAGAGGCGTACTAGGTCTCGAACTCCACCGGCACACAGTCAATCCGTGACTGAATCGCACCCTCCGACGCCTGAATCGCATCCTCCGGCGCTGAATCGCACCCTCCGGCGCACCTTCTCTCTCTCTGTGTAAAATGAATGGTAAAAGACGGTGTATATAGAATATAAGAGAATATAGGCTTAATTATAATTACACCTCCTAAACTATCATATTTTATCACTTTCACTCCCTCAACTAAAAAAGCTATCAGTTACCCCCCTAAACTATTGAAGAAAAAAAATAGAAAATGACTGTAATACCCTCTACTATGTCCATTGTTTTATTTCTTATAGAATGGTATTTTCGGTATAAAAATAATTAGAATCAGTTAGAGGGTTAATTTTAACAGAATTATTGACGGAATGAGTGAAAGTGATAACTTTTAATAGTTTAGGAGGGGTGTAACTGATACCTTTTTTAATTGAGGGGGTGTAACAAAATTATTCTAAGGTTAATTTCACTTTGCACCCTTTTATTTTGATGGTATATTCATTTGTACCCTTTATTTTTAATTTTAACATTTTACATATTTTATTTTGATGGTATAAAACTAGATAAGGGCAAAAAGATCATTTTACACATTCTTCTTTACCCCACCCTTATCCACCCATTTTAAAATATATCCAAATAAAGTTAAAAATTATCCCCTATTTAATACTCTAAACAAAGTTAAAAGTTATCCCCTCTAAAACTTATTCCGTGATGCTATCTTGCAGCAATTACATATACCTTCCTTGTCATTGTTTGTTGGATAACTGAGGAAGCAGAAAACACAAAGTTCTTTTAATGCCCTCAAATAAATCCGTAAATACTATTTTACCCTTTTCTTCTTCTTCTCCTTCCACCATCCTTGGGTCTTTTCCCAACAACCTCCACCGCCACCATTAACCATCACCATCGCCATCGCCATCGCCATCGCCATTAATTACCACCTCAATAGAGAGAAGGATATAACCTCCAAAAAATACCTAAATCGACTCGGGGCAAGAAAATAAAAAATCAATAGCAAATCAAGGCAAAAATCCCTAATCATGGAAAAACAAAAGTCAAAATCAGGGCAAATCTATCGAAAACAAATGGCGACTAAAAATAAAAAAATTGGGCAAACCCTAATTCAATCTGGATATGGATCCATCGCTGGCGCGCGCGCGCAGAGAGAGAGAAGATGACAAATCTCACCATCGAGAACCGAGGGGTGAACGGCGAGAGGCGAACGGGAACCGCACCCAGCGAGCAGTGAACGCGAACGGCAAGCGTCGGCGGCGATGGCGATGATGGGTGGCCGATGGGACTCTCTCTCACTGTATGTTTGTGATAGGCCTAGGGTTTGACTGCTCTGTTGGTTGGGTGTTGGTTGGGAGTTTGGATCCTCTTAAGTTTAATTCCCTGGAGTGTTCCTAAAGTGGTGTAAAACGACGTTATTTTATACTATTTTGGTACAAAACGACGTCGTTCAATTAAATATATAAAACGACGTCGTTTTGTATGTATAAAGAAACTTCAAGGACACTTCATGGCATTAAACTTCAGAGGATCCAAATCCGTTGGTGGGATTGGGCCTAATGTTTTTTTCTGGGATAGCTTGGCCTAGGGTTTGGTAAGGGCTTGTTTTTTGTCTTTTTTTTTGCTAAGGTTATATTGGTCATTCTAAAAATATCTTTGGCTGATGTCATCAATTTCTGTTAATTAACTCAAGAGCACCAACGGTAGGACCTTTCTGAAAGGCAATTCCAAACCTCAACGTAATTGGCTGTAATTTTTCAAATGTGAGGAGGACATCTGTATTAA
>BRYF01000027.1:4910000-4912500 GCA_030159135.1 Actinidia polygama | reverse complement strand
GTCCCTAACTGAATTGTATTAGTGTGTATTTCACGACACTCCCTGCATTAATCAGAAACCACACTCCACCCCCTTTACTCTCTGAAGTCACATCGATACCCCGTCAGCAAACAAAATTTGACTGAAGGACAGATTTATTAAAGTATCCTTATTTTATTGTCAAATGGAGAAACCACCAAATTCCACCTCTACCTCCCACCTATCAATCACCTTCAACTTCCATTGAAGTGGTAGGAGGTTACCGATGACGGAATCAGAATTCCATCATTGAGGGGGCCAGGGGGCATTCGTGGGAAGACCCCCGTATTCGTGGAAGATTGGGGGTTGGGGTTGGGGTTGGGGGTGGGGGTGGGGGGTGGGGTTGAGATATTATATCATATTTGTTGTATGTATATGTATGATATATATTATACTAGAGTTTCTATTAAAAGTAGGGGGCATGGCTTCCTAATATCTAAACGTGGTTCCGTCCTTGGAGATTACGGTGGTAGTGGGATTCAAGTAGAGTTAGAAAATTTATATTTATTTTTTTTGATAAAAAAGGTAAAGTAGGAGGGGTATCATATCATAATTGTTGTATGCATATGCATGATATATATTATAGTAGAGTCTCTATTAAAAGTAGGGGGCGTGGCTCCCTACTGTCTAAACATGGTTCCGTCCTTGAAAGTTACGATGGTAGTGTGATTCAAGTAGAGATAGAAAATTTGTATTTTTTTAATAAAAAAGGTAAAGTATGAGAAAATTAGGCATTCGGTTGGATTTTTTTTTGCTGAAAATTAAAAATTAGACTAAATTGTTATATAAAATCATAAAGCAAGAGAGTGCGGGTGACATTGTGATTTCAATAGAATCCAGAGAGTATTGTGATATTTGCCCATTGAATTATAATAAGAGCTCACATTGAGGGGTTGGTCCCACATCTCTAGGCAAATTATTTAGCGTTTGGCGTGTCGTAATAATGGCTACTTTTATGATCGTGTGTGTACAACGTTGACCATACGTGGGTGCATTTGTTTTGTGTCTTATCTTCTCGCTATAAATTACACCTGCCGACGGGTATTACGCAAAAAAAAAATCAACTCTTAAGTGTACTTGTTATAATTTTACAATCTTAAAAATAAAAGATATATTGCATGTATATACGAAGAGATACATTGCTACAAAATAGAGAATAAATTATAAAAAAAAATAGACATATAAAAATTATTTTTCTTTCCATCTTTTATTGTCCTTAGTATTTTTTTTCCAGCGATTAATCAATATTTTTAAATTTTTGATAAAAAGTCTAAAAATATATAATTTAAGAGAACATTCACTAAAAATAAAAATTATTTTTATCCCCAAATTAAATTATTTTTTATATTTTTAGAATCTTATTGTCAAAAATTTGATTAAATAATAAAAAAATATTAAATACAAAAAAAAAATGGGAGAGAAAAAAACTTGTGTATTAGTTTTTTTTTGGATTCCACTAAAAAAATGATCAAAAGGATAAAACATATGTTCAACTTTAGAGGTTTTTGTCCATTGAATCCCACACCTTTTGAGAAGAAGAAAGTGATAGTTTTAGGCGGAAAAAAAATTATCTCAGATGAAATCTCAGCCATTGAATTCACTCAAATAGATTTCAACTGTAGATAGCGAGAGATAGATTTAGAATTCAAACTAAGTTCTGATTTGTATTATAGATGGCTCCAAAGTTCCGAACACTATAGACCAATGGAGCAGTCAAGGCAAGTGGGAGTGGGGGTATTACAAAATCCGTCTTAAAATTGTCATACGATCGCAACTTGATCACTTGATCTCGACGGATCTTTGAATTACCCGCCCTCAGTTTTACTACTATTTAAGATTTTACGTTATCATTTCCTTAGTAAAAAAAAATGGAGGGCGAAAAAGAAATTAAAAAAAAACAAAGCATAATTTGAAAATGTAAATGGTTATTGGGCTTGAGTTTCTTTCTTGAATGTACTTTGTAATTATTGATCTTGCTAGGTGCATGGGGTTTTGTAGTTTGTATTATGGGACTTTATCCAATTTGATGTCGTACTCTAGATATTATACATACCCCCCACCGATTGGGGGGGAAAAAAATGGTTAAGTTTCCAAATTAAATTTTGCAGAAATTATTTTTAAAAAAAATATTGTTTTTTTATATTATTTACTTTTTATTAAAAATAATTTTTAAGAATTTAAAGACATCTTTTTAATTATTCTCAAAAATACGTTCTTTTTCTAGAAATTCCCACAAAGAAGTTCGAAAATAATTAATCGAACAAATTTTAGGAAACAATTATGCAAAAGTGATTCTGAAAACTAAAACAACGCAGTCTTAAACTTTAAAATTTGGCTGAACTTTTCCAATTACAAAACAAACTACGAAGAAATTTCACTACAGATAGTACAAAACAAACTACGAAGAAGACTCGCAAGGACAGATTTATTAAAGTATCCTTATTTTATTGTCAAATGGAGAAACCACCAAATTCCACCTCTA
>BRYF01000027.1:4870000-4875000 GCA_030159135.1 Actinidia polygama | reverse complement strand
TGAGTAATTTATTTTATAAAATTTTCTCCTATCAAATAGCTAGAGTTTTTATAAAAAATCAAATTAATAAAAATCTCCATCATGTTATTGGATCACTTTGTCCGATTGGCGAATAAACCTATATCTTCGTCAAATTTGGATTAACCAGTTTTCCAAATCGCATCATTGACGTCCACGTCAACCGCTTATCGTTCGGTCACTGATACGACCTGGCGGGTCGATGTGGTGCCACGCCATTAGCTTTTGTCATGAAACTGTCCGAGGTTTAAGCGTCACCACGCTTGCCAAAACTTACCCTAGCTGTTGGCAGCATAGATTTGATTCTTGTTATTGTGATCTCCACCACAGAAACTTCGCATCTAGTCTCGCGCAACTTTTTTGGTCACTTTTAGTTTTTTATCTTGTAAAAAGTAAATTGTTTATCTATTATTATTTTTAAAAAAAATGTTAACCACCTCAATAAACAGTAATTAATAAACAAAATATAAAAATATCCATAAAATATAAAAATATCCGTAAAATATGTGCATTATTGATTACTCACTGGGTACGAGTTGACAAGACCATTATTTTAATAGGTTATGCGTTGTTTGAGATATGATTTTTTATTTGTTTTGGTTTTTGATTTTTTTCGCTCTTTTTTACTATCAAAAATTATATTTTTTTGGTTTATATTACGAGAAAAAATTTAAAATATAAAAAATTTATCCAAATTTAAGAAAAAAATCTACTCTAAACAAAATTTAGCTATTTAAATGGTCGAGTAAAAAATATATTTTTTGCATTAGATGAATTTTTTTATATTTTTAAACTCATGAAGAGGGGTTGAAAAAATATAAACTTTAATCAAATTGTGAAGAAATTTATTAAAGACAAAAAAAAATCGAAAACCAAAAGCAAAGTAATAACCTTAAAAAAACTTAGCCGAAATGTTTGTTGTGTTTTAACGTATATTAAACTATTTTTGTTTTTTTAAAGAAATACATCTTATAAGATGTATCAAGTTAACCCTTAAAAGGCTAAAGTAAGTAAACTCAGAAATAGAGTTTTCTAAGTACTATTGCGAACTCTACGACTCTATATTTATTGGTTCATCGTGTACAATTTCTACTTTGATAATTTAAATCGTTCATATTAAGATATTGATTATCTATAAAATTATATTAGTTTTTGTTGGGGTAAGTTAAGCGGGTTAAACTATATTAATTTTACGGTTGCAATTATACTTATCACCCGTTTCTCTAAGAAAAATATAATAAAATTACTTATCTAGACTAATGTAAGACTTTAATTATAATCGGATCAAAACTCTAATGTTAAAAAATCCAAAAAATTGGACATATGCCGATACAAAACAACCAACAACAAATCTTCACCTAGTAAACACTGTACTTTTATTCTACAAAAAAATTACACTTTCACTCTAATAGAAAAAAATAAATAATTTGACACCGCTGTAAAAAAAATTATACTATTATCTCAAAATTTTATGATTTTGACCCCACTAAACTAATCTCTTAGCTGATTTTGAACCAATCTTCTGACTCGGGCCTCTGAATCTACTATTTTAAATAATGCACTTTATTGGTTGAACCAATCAGAAAATAGAGTGACGTTTACACCTGTAAATAGATGAATAAAATGAGACTGCAAGCAGGTCACATGCATGATGATTTAGAAACACGCAGAAGTACTATTTTATTTTATTTATTTATTGTATTTATTTTCCTTTTTCTTTTTAGATTCACTGTTTGTGGTACTAAAAGAATGGCATGATCCCCCATCGCATTCAGGCTCTGTTTGGTATCAGTTTTTCGTTTTTTTTTTTTTTAAACTTATAAGCAAAAAAAATCAGAAAAAATTAACTTTATTGCTTTTTTATTTTTATTTTTTTGTTTATTTTTAGCTAAAGTAAAGACATAAAAGCAAAAAATCTTAATTTTTTTAATAACAAACTTAAAAAAAATTTAACTTTTAAATATTACCAAACGGAACCTCAAAGTCACATGACTGGCACCATAACCAAAGGTATGGCCTCAAACTTTTAGGGGTAAATCATTGGCAGAGAATTTGACTTTGTGTTCGTGTTTGTCAGTTTAAGTTCCTTAGGTCCGAGAAAGTTTGTTTAATCGTTAGCTTCAGAGCTTCTAAATGAATTTTACTCAGACCGAATTGTGCTTAGCGAGACACAAGACTATAAAAAAAATTATCAAAGGATGAGAGGAATAATTAGTACTGACTTTGCAGTAACGATCTAGAAAGATGTTATTACAGAAAATTGATCAAAAAAATCTCTATAAAAATGGTGTGGAAGTCCATCGCCATGGATATTATATTTCAATGTAAAAATTTAATAGGGTGATTCTATTTGAACCCAAAAAAATTCTCTCCAGCCCCATTTTGTAATTTAGTTAAATTTTATATATCTCCTTAGGTTTTTAAGAATTACAATCACTCCCCTATAGTTTTAGCACTGATCTTCATTTCTTTTGAAACTATAATCAAGATTGTCCACTGGAGCTAATTTTTTGACAAAAATAATAAGATTGCTCGTAAAATTAAGTTTTCCAAAAAAACTTTAACACACAAATTAAAATAAATAGATATTTTTTTCTCTTTTATCAAAACACTATTTATTTGTAAACTAATCCATTTTATTTCTTATCAGTAAGTATTTTTTTTTCAAAAAAATAATCTAAATTGTTTATTTTTAAGTATTCCTAATCAAAGCGTACCTAAAAAATAAATATTTATTATCCAAGTTTATTACAGAAATAAGAAAAATCTTGAGAAAAAAATGTAAAAGCTAAAAAATAAAGGCCAGCTTGTCATTTTGTCAAGAATTAGCTCCAAATAGAATCGTGATAATAGTTTTAAAAGTAAAAAATATCAGTGTTATTTTAAAAAATATAGAAAATGTGATTGTATTTATCAAAAAATTTAAGAGAAGTCAGTAAAATTTATCAAAATAAATGAATAAAAATTAATTTTTTCTCATAATATCATTTTATTTGTAAAAAAAAAACCCATTTTATAAGATAATTGAACAAATAAGATTATTTCGAAAAAAAAGAGAATCTTTATTAATTTTAATTGGTGTGTTGAGAAAAAATAAGAAAGCCCTAAAAACAAGGGTAATTTTGTTATTTTTACTAAAAAAACTATTTCCCATAAAAATATGAATAATAGTTTTAAAAGTAAAGGAATTCAATATAATTTTAAAAACTATAGGTGAAGTGAATGTAATTATTTGACACTTTAGTGAGAGGTCAGTGAAATTTATTCTTCAAATTAAAAAGTAGGGCCAGGGAAAAATTACTTGGGGTCCAAAGAGAATCACCTAAGTTAATATCAAGCCATATTATTATGTAAATTATGTACATATTTTATATTTATATATCATTACTCAATGTTTGGAAGGTTTATGGGTGTGGAGGAGGTAAAAACCAGGGATAAGCTTATGTGGTAGCGTTTAAATTAGCCTCTACCACCACCTTTTCATGAGATGTGCGTGAGTGTGAGTTGGTGACATTGACGGATCAAATAAGGAAATTGCATGGAAATAAAGGACATGGGGATGAGAGAGGGTAATGGGTATGGCTGGGTTTTGTCTGATTTGTGGGGAGGTCAGGGGTGGGTACTCTTTCTTGAAGCAATAAATGGAAAAGGGGAGGTTTGAGCAGTGGTGGTAGAGGTGGTTTTTTGTGGGGGGAGAGTTCCAAGCTTTGTGGGAAAGATTGTTTGACAATGACCACACATTTACAAATATCATCTAAATCTACATACATGAGTTTGGATCCTCTCAAGTACGTGAGTGTGAAAATGTTCTTGAAGTGTATAAAACAACGTCGTTTTGTACACTCCACACACTTCTGCATTTTATAGGATCCGAATCCCTACATGGCCCAACATTAAATGTCTCTTATTAGAATATTGTCTACTTTTTACATTAGAAGATTATGTTTTTTTTTTAGGGCTTTCTTATGACATTTACAAATATCATCTAAATCTACACACCCTATTCTCTTGTTGCCATGGGTCGATTTTAGTCTTTATTCTCAAAGTGAGGATGTTTAAACTTAATTTCGGAACTTATATTAAGCGTTTTTTCAAAAATCGTTTTTATGAAAACGATTTTTGAAAAAGCGTTTTCATTTAGTATGAATACCGTATGTGTTAACAGAGCATAAAAACGTTTTTTGAAAAAATGTTATTAGGAAAAGCTAAAAACGCTTTTTGAAAAAGCGTTTTCATAAAAATATTAGGAAAAAGCTCAAAAAGCGTTTTTAGGACTTCTCGTTTTTCAAAAAAGAGCAGTTCTGCGTTTTTAGGAATAAAAATGAGGACAACAGAATAAAAATGAGAAGTCCTAAAAACGCTTTTTGAAAAAGTGTTTTTAGCTTTTTCCTAATACTTTTATGAAAACGCTTTTTCAAAAAACGTTTTTAGCTTTTTCTAATAACGTTTTTTCAAAAAGCGTTTTTATGCTCTGTTCACACATACGGTATTCATACTAAATGAAAATTCTTTTTCAAAAAGCGTTTTCATCAAAGCGTTTTTTGAAAAAGCGCTTAACACGGGTTCCGGAATTAAGTTTAAACAGCCCTCATTTGGAAAACAAAGACTAAAAAATGTATGTGTCAGGAAAATTAGCCGTCGCCATGCCCCAAGACCACACTTTTTTATAAATATTTAGACAATTTTTACAAATTTAAATGCACTCACGTATATTTATACGCATTTCACACTAATCAATACATATTTTGCCCATTGGGTGGTGTGTTAATAGGTGGTGGTTAACATTTTCTTTATTTTATTTACTTCCGTTAATCAATATCACCTTTTGGCACCCCCAATTTCAAAACAAGTCACTAACACTTTTTCACAGCTTCTATTTTCAGAACCCATACAATCTATTAATCTTTCTTAATTTTATTTATGAGGTACAATTCGTTTATTGCTATCCCATTCTTATTCTCCGTCTCCACCGGTTTTTTATT
>BRYF01000027.1:4792500-4800000 GCA_030159135.1 Actinidia polygama | reverse complement strand
TGACATTTTAACTTTACGCACCTTAGCTCCTCCAGCCTGAATAATCGACCCTCATTCCGTTTATTAGTTTCTGAAATATTAGCTAAAAATTATTTCTCGATCGATTTTCCAAAATTTTGACAAACACCCATAACCTCAATTTTGAAAATGTAAAATCAAAAACCATTTTGTGTGTGGATGGTGGGAATGGAATTGTCAGTTTCTACTTATTGAATCACTTATGAATGAAATGTTACAAGGTTGCCTTGGTTAGAAAGTGGCAAACCATGTTCAAGTTGGTGTGGTTGGTTTCTATATATTATATGCCGTGAAGTATTTTACTAGATGTACATGTGGGTCCCCTAGGATAAGACTTTGTTGAAATGTTTACAGAGGATAAGATCAAATTGGAAGCAACCAAGAATTAGCCAAAAAGTGGGGATCACACACTATACTAGTTTTCAAGCAAAAGCAATAAGCGAGCAATCTACTACAAATATCCTTCATGGTAAGTAGACCAAGTGGTGTTGAGTCTATTCGATAAGAGAACACCACCTAAGTATGCCTAAATTATTTATAATCATAATAACAAAGTCTAATACATCATTTTATTTTGGAAAATAATAGTATTCGTAGATAGAATAGGATGTGTCAGGGAGTAATAAGACTTTGATATTCAAGGACGGATCCAGAATTTTAGGTCGGGAGCTAAAATCTTAATTATAAAATTTTGAGTTTTTTTAATATATTTCAGGGGGATTTAAAGTGTAAAAAATTTAAAAATCTAAAGTAAATTTTATAATTTTTTGAAAGTTGGGGAGGGGGGCTATAGCCGCTGCTAGGCTGCTAGGGACTTGCTGCTACCGCTCATGTTGATACTTGAAATGGAATACATTAAAGCGATGTAATACGAAAAATTCATGTGAGTAAAAAAAGTAAGTGAGATATATTAGTAAACGGACACATCCATTGTATTGCAGCTCATGCAGTTTTTTATCTAAAAACTCTGCGATATTGTTTAGTATAGCTTTTGATTTATGTTTATAGGCCAAAAACTAAAAGAAATAATTAAAAAAATTGAAAATTATATTTTGATATTTTTTAATTTATACTTTTAAATAATTATTTTTTGCAACGACTTTAGTGCCTTATGGTTAATCTGTGACTGACATGTTTGGAAGGTTCATATTCCTAATCAGAAATTTTTGACCGACAAACCATTGGTTAGGATGCCTCCAATTTTGTACAGCTTGAGATATTTGTCCTAAGCTACAAGGAAAGAACAAACTTGTCATGCAAATCTTTGCGACATCAACAGGTTGTTTGAACACAAACTTTTATGATTTCCAAACGTGTTTCAAATTGCAATTCCATCCGACAAATTTTCTTAAGATTGTACCCCGACGGGCCTTGTGTTGGTTTCTTTTTGGATTTTTTCTGTTTTCAGTAAGTATCGCAGTTATTTATGGACATATTAAAAGATTTTAGTTACGAATTATTGTGAACCAATAAATAAATTTTAAAATGGCACGACTTTTCGTGCTAAACACACAAAATTTATGCATGCCTAATGCATAGTACCAAAAATATATGAGATATATATATAATGCGGTTCTGTTTGGGGAAGATTTTTTAGTTTTGTTTTAGATAAAAAAAAAATCTAAATTTTTTGGTCTGTTTGGCCCGATTTTTTTGGTTGGACTAATGATTTTTTAGCAGAGTTTTTCATGGCCCGTTTGGCCTAATTTTTTTTAGTAAATTGAGCATCAATTAGTGATTTTTACTAATTCATGGCTAAAAAACTAGATGACTAATTTTTAGTCATCACAAAATAAGGAAAATTAATTTTTTTTCTCATTTTTCATATTTTAGTCAAAATAAAAAATATTAATATTTTTTAGCTAGGCAAAATGGGCTGGAATTCCATCATTACTACAATACCCACCATTTTTTTTGGCTCTCATTTATTAAAAAAAATTAATATATTTGATCATGAATTGTCCTTTTGAGTGCCCAAAGGCCAAAAAACTTAAAAATATCCTTCCTTAAATTGCCTCCTCTATACCCTCACCTACATTTCTCCTTCTAATAAAGTGAAAAGGATTAAAATACCATAAATTTTTGAGATGCAATTAATTTGGAAACATGGTTCCTATACCATTTATGGATTGTGCTTTCTCTAATTGAGCTGAATAGTCTTCCAAACTAAAACCCCTAGATTCCTTGAATTGTATTTACAGGAGATTTTCCCCCATTAGGGTTTGAATTTAGTAACAAATAGGGGTTACTTTTATTATTAGGCAAGTGGATAATGATATTTGCAATATGCTTTTCAAAGTGTTAAGACTCCCATTTTCTGAAAGATTGTGACATAATAACAATGTGATGGCATAAGACATATTCTTTTTAATGTAATTGAGATCGGTTACATTTCAAAAACTATATACAAGTTGGGCCGAGAGAGTGATTGACACAAGTTTTAATGAAGATTTTTAATGTTGCGATTTTTAAAAAAAAAATAAATTGGCATTTTTTTTTTACTTTTTTAGTTCGTTTCTATTAGATGAACTGAAAAACTAAAAAAATAATTTCCAAAAAAACAAGAAAATCCAAATTATTTCAAAATAGAATCCAATTACTAAGGGTGTTTGCAATTGCTATAAAAATTAAATTTCCGCTTATACTAAAGATATATAGATTTCAGCCACTAAGCAGAAGCTGCTAAAGTATTTACAATTGCTGTGGGATTATGAATTTAAGTAGATGTGTTGTGTTTGTTAGAAAAATTTTAAAATAACTTTTTGTTGTGAATTTGTTTATAATTTTCTTACTCTTAATTTAATAAAAATAAGTAAATATATTTTACTTTTTAATTAAAAATACATTACCAAACAAAAAAAAACTTCATATCCATGGAAATTTAACATTAAAAAAAATAACAATTAAATAGTGGACAACAATTTATCAACAGTCGAAGACAGTGATGAACGAAAAGACAGTGGCTCTAGGGTGGGTACTCTTCAATACATATACACACACACAAGAGAGAGAGAGAGAAGAATTCAAAGAAATAAAAAAAGTCAGATTAGTTGGTTATTTATGAGAATATATTTGTAATTAAGTTAAATAAGCAAGGTGTGTTTCGTCATTTTACTTTTATAAATGGATAATCGGTAGAAGCAAAAGCTGAGAAGTGTGGGTTGGGTAACTTCTCAAAAATAACTATTTTACCCCTAAAAAAAGCAAAAAAAAATTATTTTCTACTTAAAAAAAGCAAATCTCAAACATTCTAAAAAAAATTTTTTGTAGTTAGAAGCTGAGAAGCTTCTCAAAAAAGTAATTGCAAACACTCATACTCCAATTTTGATTAATTTGAATTTTAATATTTTTTGTTGTAGAAAAAATTTATTTATTTTTAAGAAAATAAATTAACCAAATATTAAAAAAAAAATCATTAAAAACAAAAACAATCTAATTTGCCATAAACAAGGCCTTTGTCGTAACTCGACCGAACAACTATTTTTGATGGTACAAAATTATAGCCTATTTGCAAATAAAGCACACTTTTTAATGATTGTGCATCAAGAAATTTGCAGATTCCGACAAGAAAGTTTGGTTCAACTTTCAAACCAATTTTGCAAGTTAATTTTTAGAAAAATATTTTAGAGATTGTTTTAAGAACAAATTTAAAGAATTTTTTTAATATTTTTAAAAATTTGGGTTCTTTTTTTGAGAAAAATTTCCGGAAATCAAGTTTCAAAAATTATTAACCAAGTTTTTTTAAAAACTTTTCTTCAAAATTGATTCTCAAAACTAAACCAAACATAAACAAAAGCAATAACTACCCCTATATTTGCTGGTTCCAGCTAAAGGGCATTTTTCTTTTGCTTGCTTTTAAATTTCCATTTTGCTTTCACATTTTAGAAAGCATTACAAAATTTGGACCGGGTTCTATTTTGGGTCCATTTTTATAATTTAAATCGATCATATTATAAATTTCATCAAGAGCTTAATACTGTAAAAATTACTCTGATAGGATACTAATCAATACGCTAAAATATAATTTATATCAAGATAAATGAGTATAATCTTATGTATTAACACTGAACAAATATTAATTTATATTTAATTAACGTGTTTGAATGATTAAAATAAATTCAAAATGCTTGAACTGCACTGTACCACAACTATGTGTCAGAAAAAGTATTTTTCTGCTTTCCGTTTTACTTTTGAAAAATGTTATGGGTACCCCTAAGTTGCACTTTAAATGCACACCTGAGTGAGGTGGAGCATTTGGATTGGCTGACATGACTGAGTGGACCCCACACCAACCAATTCAAATGCTCCACCTCACCCAAATGTGCATTTAGAGTACAACTTAGGAGTACCCATAGCACTACCCTTTACTTTTTGCCCTTTCTTTTTCTCACAAGAGCTAGCAAATGAAGCACAGCTTTCATGGTAAGCACCAAGACAAGTTGAGCCCACAACAAGACCACCATGCCCAAAGCTGTCAAATATGGGGCCCAGACCAATCCGTACCAAAATGGACGCAAATGTGTACTCTTTATAAATTCTCACCACCACCCTCTTCTCAATTCGCATCCTTCTCTATCTGTCTCTCTCTCTCTCAAACAATTTTCTGCTTTGTTCTCTCTCCCCACATGAGGGAAGGAGGGAGGTTTTGTTACAGTGAGAATGATGGAGAGCCCTTACTATGCACCGCCACAAATGGACGCATCTCGGCCGTCCATCGGTTTCCCTCTTGGAACAGCCCTTCTCTTGATCATCATCTTCAGCTTGAGTGGGGTCTTCTCTTGTTGCTACCACTGGGACAAGCTCCGATCGCTCCGTCGATCGTTCGACTCCGATCGGGATCTCGAGGTAGATGACGACGGATCGCTCTCGAAACCCAAACCAACTTATACGGTACCATTTCACAAATTAATTACTATGCATTAAAGCACATGTCAGATGCATTAAGCGACGTTGTTTTGATGTATTCCCAAATTATGTTTTGGCTATTTACGATGGGTCTAATTTATATGTTTTTGTTTTTGGAAACAGAGTTCGAAGCAAAACCAAAGCCAGAGCTTGCCGGTGTTAATGCCGGGTGACCAAATACCCAAATTCATAGCATTACCATGTCCTCGTGAGCCTCCGCAACCGGAGAAAATCATCGTGGAGGTGCAGAAGCCACCGAAGCCGCCGCGCATAGCCGTGCCTTTGTACTAGCAAATTCACCATTCCATGTGTATATATACATATATTTTTGTGTTATGCAGATTAGTAAAATTCACATCTTTGTTTCTTTGTACAAAGATTACCATTAAATACACGCATTAAAAAGGTCAAATGTCATGTTATGAGTTGTAGTTGCACCAACAACTTCTATAAGTAGAGTAAAATGGAAGGTAAATTCATGATTGAATCCCTGATTTTTGTTTTTGGGTACACCAGAATATCTCTTGGATTTGGTAACAAGCAAGTTTTTAGAAAGAAAGTGACTTAGACAATGAGTCTTTATTTCAAGCCAGAAGTCCATTGATGCTTTTGGAAAGCCAGAGGCGAGTGCACGTGCTATTAAATCTTGTGTTGGGCCAGTTTATACGGGATTCTGTTTCGATCTTAAGTGGGTTCTGCTTATGAATAGTGGAATTGTGCCCTTGAATTAATCGGTCGAGACTGGATACTGAGATATAAAAAATGACAGGTGAGTGACAGAGCAAATCCGGCACCCGACTTGGAGGTCCTAATTCGTGGTTTTTGTTTGCAACTTTATCCATTCAATCGTTTGGGTTTATGTTTGAAGTTTTGAACAGTAGATTTGTCGATGAATTTATCTAAAATAAGAAGACAACCTGAAATTATTCAGTTTTTGCAGAATAATTTTTTAAAAAAATTGTTTGATTGATAATTTTTGAAACCTGTTTTCTAAGAACTTTTCAAAAAAGAAAACGTATTTTTGAGAAAATATTGGGAAAAAAATCTTCAAAATTTCATAGATCAATTTTGCTAAAAAATCAATAATTCTGGAAAAAAAAATAAAGTTTTTGTTTTTAAAAATAATTTTTGAAAAAGTATTTTACAAAATTGATGCTGAAAACTGCATAAATTGAAAGTATTTTTGGAAGAGCGATTTCACAGTGGACACTTGGAAGCGTGAAACCAAGAAAAGAGGAGGAAGAGCCAACCATTATGTAAAGTAGGAAACAGGGTAGTTTATATTCCCGCTCCCTTTTTTTCTTTCCACGCATTACTCAGTACACCCTTTAAAATATTCTTGAACTTTTAAATTGTTTTTTTCAAAACAACCCCCATATTCCGAAACTACCCCATCATCAACCACCAAATCGGCAACTCCCAACCCTCACTCTCTCTCCTGTTTTGGCGGGGATTTGGGCAGAAGGCTAGGGAAGGGGTGCAGCGCAGTGATGGAGCCTAGGAAAGGGTGGGGGTGGGTGGTTGAGAATGGTGGGTGAGGATAAGGGATAAAAGGGTAATTTGATAAAGAAATTCAAAAGAAAAAAATATTTTTTTTTACAAATTATACGAGGGAATAGGGTAAAGGGATTCTGTACTTTGGCTCTGTTTGGAATCAGCTTATTTGAGTTTTTTGGCAGTTTTTTTTTGTTTAAAATAAGCAAAAAAAAGTCAATCATAATTAATTTTTTTGTTTTTTTATTTTTATCTAAAGTAAAACCAAAAAATATCAAAAAGTCAAAACAATTTAGTTTTTTTTGATAATAAATTTAAAAAAAGCTTAGCTTTTAAATATTATCAAACGGAGCTTTTGTATCGATAAGACTCAAACTCAATTATCGTAAAAGGAGTATATTTATGATCTTTTTACATGTTGTTTAATACGTCGAATATGCTTTTTTATCATTTTGTTATTTTCTAAATGCGTGTTTTTGGGGTTAGATTATAAGGAAATTGCCCTATTTTCTATATCTGACATGAAAAGAGGATAAGAATATAGGAATGTCAAGCAATAAATTTTGATTCTCTAGAAACAGATCTACACGCGGGGTATACGCTGCTAGGACACGGTGTGGAACATTGGTTATGCGTGGCGCACGTGGCACTTGGAATGTGCGCGTGGAGTATGATTAAGGCCATTTATTTTATCATCAATAATCGGACGGTTGATATGCAGACTTAACATGATTGAGTGGTGGACGTCACGCAAGATTGAAAACGTATGATGGATGGCTTGATCGGATGGCTGACATTTCATCAATCATGATGGCACTTATAGATAGTTTTTAATTGTTTAAAGGTTAATGCTACAGTCACTACAATGTTTACTGCATTTGCTACCGCACAACACCAAAACGACGTCGTTTTGGTGCTGAAACACAATAATGACGTCGTTCACTAAAAGTCGCGTTTGTTTAAAAGATTAAAATGATGTTTTTTTTTTGTTTTAACACCAAAACGATATTATTTTGGTGCGTACGATAACAAATGTGATAAACATTGCGGTAATTGTAGCACTACCCTTGTTTAAAACAGTTA